>PVJI01014478.1:0-44039 GCA_004026765.1 Micronycteris hirsuta
CCTGGCTGGTGTAGCTCAGTGGATTGAGCGCGGGCTGGGAACCAGAGGGTCCCGGTTCGATTCCCAGTCGGGGCACATGCCTGGGTTGCAGGCCAGGTCCCCAGTGAGGGCCATGTGAGAGGCAACCATACATTGCTCTTTCTCTCCCTCTCTGTCTCCCTCCCTTCCCCTCTCTCTAAAAATAAATAAATAAAATCTTTAAAAAAAAAGAAAGCCATAAAGACTAAACCAAAAATCTGTTAGAACTAATATTACTAGTTCTACTAGGGTACAAAATCAACATATGAAATTCAACTGCATTTTTATATACTAACAATGAACTACCTGAAAGAGAAATTAAGGGGAAGAAATTCAATTTATAATAGCATCAAAAACAATAAAATACATAAGAATAAATTTAGCCAAGGAGGTGAAATATCTGTGCACTGAAGACTATCAAATACTAATGAAAGAAGACAGAAATAAATGGAAAGCTATCCCATGTTCACAGATGAAAAGAATGGAAAAAATCAATATAACACTGTTAAAAATCTCCACACTACCCAAATTCAATTCAATCCCTATCAAAATTCAAATGGCTTTTTTTGCAGAAATAGAAAAACAACCCTAAAATTCATATGAAACCACAAAAACCCCAAATAGCCCAAGCAATCTTGAGAAAACAAAGCTAGAGGCATCACACTTCCCAATTTCAAATTCTATCAGAAAGTTATACTAATCAAACAGAATGATACTGATTTTCTTTTAAAAGATAAATTAACAGAACAGAATAGAAATCCCAGAAATAAATTTAGGCATATATGGTCAAGTAATATTCAACAAGAAAGCCAAGATAATCTCTTCAATAAATGGTATGGGAAAACTAGATATTCACATACAAAGGAATGAAACTGGATCACTATCTTATACTACTCACAAAGTTAACTCAAGCTGGATTAAAATTTAAATATAAGATCCAAAACTACAAGAGTCCTATTAAAAAATAGGGAAAAAGTTCCCTGATACTGGGCTTGGCAATGATTTTTTAGATATGACATGAAAAATACAAGCAACACAAGCAAAGTTAAACAAATGGGACTATATCAAATTAAAAAGTTTCTGCACAGCAAAGGAATCAATCAACAAGATGAAAAGACAACATAAAAAAGAAAAGAAAAAGAAAAGGCAACCTATGGTATGGGAGAAAATATCCACAAATCATTTACCTGATAACAGATTAATATCCAAAATATATTTAAAAACTCACACAACTCGCCCTGGCTGGTGTAGCTCAGTGGATTGAGCATGAGCTGGGAACCAGAGGGTCCCGGTTCAGTTCCCAGTCAGGGCACATGCCTGGGTTGCAGGCCAGGTCCCCATGAGGGCCATGTGAGAGGCAACCATACATTGCTGTTTCTCTCCCTCTCTTCCCCTCTTTCTAAAAATAAATAAAAATAAAATCTTAAAAACAAAATAAAAACTCACACAACTCAATAACAAAATAATAAGAATAATTTGATTTTTAAAATGAGCAGAGGACCTGAATTCACACACATGCCTGACCCTTGAATAATATGAGGGGGTGGTGGCGGGCACTGACCCCTAGCACAATCAAAAATCTGCATATAACTTTGACTTGCTAAAAACTTAATACTAACAGCCACACTGTTCACTGCAAGGCTTACCAAGAACATTATCAATAAATTAACACATATTTTATGCTATATGTACTATACACTCTATTCTTACAATAAAGTAAGATGAAGAAAACGTTAAGAAAATCATAGGAAAAAAATACATTTACAGCATTTATTCAAAAAAATCCCCAACGTGGACCTGTGCAGTTCAAACCCATATTGTTCAAGGGCCATGTGTATGTATCATTCAGTCATTAAAAATAAAAAAAGGAAATCTTGCAATTTGTGTCAACATGGATGAACCTGGATGGCATTATGTTAACTGAAATAAGTCAGACAGAAAAAGACAAATACTATATGATTTCATTATATATGTGGGAATCTGAAAAAGTCAACTTTATTGAAACAGAGACTAGAATGGTGGTTGCCAGGGACTGCAGGGTAAGGGAAATGAGTTATTCATCACAGAGTACAAGCTTTCAGAGTATAAACTGTAAATTTATTTTACAAACTTAGTTATAAAATAAGTAATTCGCAGTAATCTAATGTACAGTAAGGTGACTACAGTTAACAATACTGTGTTGTATACTTAAAATTTACTGACATAAAAAGGGAATCATGTGAGATGGTAGATGTGTTAACTAACCTTATTATACTATTCATTTTGCAATATATACATTTATCAAATCATCATATTATACATTTAACTTACATCATTTTATTTGTCAACTAGATCCCAATAAGGCTACAAGGGAATTCTAGGCTGAATGGTCCTTCTAATTAAATTAAATGACAACAATTTATTACTAGAAGAGACTTCAGAAGGTTGCTTGATCAATATAAAAAATCAATAGCATTTGAAAATCTTTATAATATGTTTTTAAAAGTCAATAAACAAGGAACTAGACAAAATTTGTCAAGATACCATTTATAGTATAAACAAAAATGACAAAGTTATCTAGGTACAAATCTAACAAAAGTATACAATTTATAGAGATTATTTTGTTGAAAGAAAAAACAATTTACTCTCATGAATAAGTATACTTAATACTATAAAGACGGCAATATATGTATTCTACTGTAAAGTAGTCCACTGCATGATTAACCCACAGTTCACTAATCTCATTGTTTCCAACTTCTCCCTACTTCAAACAGTATTACAATAAATATCTTTGTACATGCCTCCTTAAGCAAAGGGCTCAAACTTAATGTGATTCCAGCCAATATCTAACAAGAATTTTCCACAGAACTTGTCAAGCTGACCCTGAAATTCAAATGAAAGAGTTTAGGTCAAAGAATAGCCAGATTCTTTTGAAGAATAATGAGGGAAATCCTGCCATATCAAGATTTTATTCTAATCTTATAATAATTAAAGCAGTATGATATTGCAAGAGACATAACACAACGGACAGCTTATGACACACAGGAAGTTGGTATGTGACGGGGGTGGCACTACAGATCAATAGAGAAAAAGTTGTTCATTACATGGGCTAGAACTGGATCCTCATATTGAAAAAGATAAAATTAGATCTCAAGCTCACATTATACATAAAAATAAATTCTAGTTGGACTAAAGACCTAAATATGAAGTGTAAAACCTTGTATCTTTTTGAAGAAAACATGCAAGCATTTTTTAAACCAAGGTAGAGAAAACGGCTTTATATTTTTTCAAAGATTTTATTTATTTTATTTTTAGACAGAGAGGAAGGGAGGGAGAAAGAGAGGGAGAGAAACATCCATGTGCAGTTGCCTCTCACATGCCCCCCACAGGGGAACCTCCCGCAACCCAGGCATTTGCCCTGACTGGGAATCGAACCAGTGACCCTTTGGATTGCAAGACCAGCGCTCAATCAACTGAGCCACACCAGCCAGGGCAGAATTGCTTTTAAAAGGCACAAAAAATAAAAACTATAGAAGAAAAACTGTATTTTTATTTTAAAACCTTTTACAACACTATTATGTATTACAAGGTGAAAAGACAAGCCACAGACTGAAAGATGAAGTTAGAAATCCACATAACCAAGGGTCAGTATGTAGAATATATGTCATATTCTTAAAATTCAGTAAGATCAAACAAAAACACAGTAGAAAACAGGCAAAGAATAAGAACCAGCAGTTCACAAAGAAACGAAATGTTCTAAAAACATATGAAAAGATGTTCAACTTTAACTGTAGTCAGGAAAGTGCAAATTTTAAGTATACGACATTTATATCCAATAGATTGGCAAGAATGTGTGTGTGTGTGTGTGTGTGTGCATATATTTCACAAGTTTTAGGGGGTGAAAAAATACAGGAACTCAAATTCCTGAGGGAAGTATAACTGGAATAAATAGGATACAACATTGAAAGGCAATTCTTAACTATCAATAATGCTGAAGAACAGCACACGCTATGACCCAGCTATTCTTCTCCTAGTAATTCAAAGTAAAGAAATTCCAGTATATACACATACACACACACAAAGATATTCACTGCAGACCTTCTGGAAACAAGGAAAAATGTAAAGCGTCTAACTGTCCCTCAGAAAAAAAAAATAGGCAAACTATGATTTAATTATATTATGGAATACTTAACAGTAGTTAGAAATAAATGAACTAGCCTATATTAGCAAAATGATAAATGAAAAGGACAAATTCCAAAATAATTCATACAATGTAAAATGGTTTATGTAAAATTTTAACACTAAAACAAATATTGTATAGTTTAAGTGTAGTAAAAGTACAAGAACATGCTCAGATATGACAGGAATTTCAGGATAATGGTAACCTCTGTAGAGAAAAAGAGAAAAGAAAAGGGAAGATGACCTTTAGTTTTTCAACCAAAACAGGCTCTAACGCAAATATGGCAAAAGGTTAATGTCTGTTAATCTCAGTGTTAAGTACAAAAATATTTGTTATACCATTTTTGTACTTTTCTGTATATTGAAAATCTTTTATAGTGGAAAATAGTTTCAAAGAGTATTATATAACATAAAAGTAGGGAGGGCTTGCAGGTTCCATCCCCAGTTGGGACACATGCAGGAATCAACCAATGAGCAAATAAATAGGTGGAACAATGAAGCTGATGTTTCTTTCTCTCTCTCTCCCCCATTCCTCTCTCTAAAATCAATTTAAATTACAATCTAACAAGGCTTCCATATTACTTTGTTGTAATAAGTCTCAAAGATAACTAAAAATTATACTTCTAGCTGAAGTAGAATCTTCTACACTGAGTAGAATCTGTCTACATCATTTCTAATAAATCTGCAATGACAAAGCACAATGAACACAGAAAAGAAAACAAAAAATTTCAACTCGTCTTTTTCTTCCAAACCCTTGAATCATAAGGAGTGTTGTGTTCCTTCATTTGAATTCGTGACTTGAGAGTTAGATATTGCTGTAACGAAAACTCCAGATTCATAGGGAAGAAAAGTTCACAAGAAACCCACGTAACTACATAAACACATAAATACATGAACAGAGCTGACTCCATCTTGAAAAGATTACTTCATTTTAAAACTAATCAGGCCAGGATTCTGGAGCCCTTCCCTTTCCCCCTAGTGAGGCTCTAAGGTAATCAAGAACTACCATGAATCCTTCCTCTACCACTTAGATCTTCATCAGGGGCAAGGCGCCTTCAATATTATCTATCTTTTAACTTACCCTGGTGTCAGGGCACCAGGTACCTGGTCCCTTTGCTCCCCCCCATCACCCCTGCATTCCTTTTGAAGAGCCTTGGTCCATTGTTTAGGGAAATGTAAAACAGGTGGTCTGGGAGGTGAACAGTGAAGGGACCCATTTTGTCCTAATGCAGCCTAGGATTGCATTTCTGTTAAGTTCCTTATTAAAACTCTATAAACCAACCAGCTAGATTTGTCTCCAGTACTTCATTCTTTCGCCTCTTGGCTTCATTTCGGGGAGGGGGCTCTTTGCATACATGGCCTTCTCAAGAAACATATATATGTAGTTGAAGAGATGTGCTTTAACACTCTCCCTACAAATTCAATAAACACAAAATATAACACAATTAGCCAATTTACTAAAAATCTGAATATGTATGAAGAAGATATAAATAAAAGAGGCAGACATGGCACAGGTCTTGCTCACCAAATCTTTATTGAAAGTTTATCTGCAAGGATATAAACCAGAGATTTAAAAAACTGTTCAAATTCAGAAAATAAAATCCTTCACTATCATTTCATACTGCACTTAGGTTACAGGAGTGCTGCCCCTACAGATGAGCTTAACAGTGAAAGTAAAACTTGCCACTGTTCTTTGCAGAAAAAGGCACAACCAGAATTCGAGGACAGGAATATATACAGTGAGCTAAAAAAAAGAACAGGATCTCACTGTAATGGTGGTGACAGGCTGGCAATGTAGGTAAACACCATGCTGTGGAAAATTTTAACACCAGGGAAGGGCTCTAAACTTCAGCCTATAAACAATGGGAGGCTATTTTAAGCAAGGGAGTGATATACGCAAAGCAGAATTTTTGAGCCTATGTTAGACTGGACTGTGAAATTACTATAGGCAGGAAAACAGTAACATCATGGAATAGGTTATAACGTGATGTGAGCCTTTATCACAACATAAACTACTCCATGATAGGATATCTCTATCTTGTTTGTGTTAGAGAACAAAAAGGACGAATCTGAGGCAAAATAAAAGAACAGGCCTTGGTACCAAACATATAAGCAGCAGAAAAGGAAAGGTGTCGCTCAAGAATGACAATAGCAAACACTGTTAGACATCTAACCAAAATCCATTCCTTTGTTTTTCCCTAGACATGGGACAATAGAGACCAAAAGTACACAAATTAAGTGATGAACAAAAGTTAATAAAAAGCCTGTGCGCCCAATGACACTAATTAGCTGCTGAACTAGTCCTGAGCTACAGTAAATGTCTTCAAGGTTTAAGCCACTATTAGCTGGGATTTCTGATGGCAGAAAAAAAATGATACTAATTTTTTTTAAAGAAAGGAAAAATCTACATACAACTATTTTGGGAAAATGTAAAATTGACATACTGATTTTAACGTAATGGCAGAATATTAAGTGGACAAAATTTTCCAAATTGATATAACTCAAAAATAATATTTCCCTCAATTTAACCACTGAACTTTGGTTATTCAAACTTACAAATTTCTTTACTACGATTTTCTGAAGAGGTTATGCATTGCAGATAGCCAAGAAGATACGGCGTATTGCATTTCCTAGATTTGTTACAAGATCTCTGCAAAACATGTCTGGTGATACAGACGTGAATATAGTGGATCCTCGAAACTTTGAGTAGAGTACACTGGAAAGAACTCTCAGTAAAATATGAAAGGCAAATTCAATTAAAATGTCACCATTTTGGAACCACTAATAAAATAGTAGATCTGGACAATGAAAATCAAAGCTGCTAAAATCTTTTAGATAGGGAACTTTATAACAAATGAATCAGGCGATGAACCTGAAACCACTGATCAATCATAGCTAAAGGAGAGGCAAGAAGACAGTCTGTGGCTCCTCCTCTGATGCAACAGTAAATATAAAACACTTTTATAAACTTTTCTTGCCAAACAAAACACAATAGAACCTAAAATTTGATAAAGACACTAGATCCACTACCGGTTTACAGGAAATAATAAACAGAGGAACAGAGATGTAATCGGTAAAACCCAGAATGTGGTGACTTTGACTAATTGCAAAGAAGGGAAAAAAGGAGGCTAGGCGGGGCAGGGGGAAGGCAATAAATTGAAAGAGACCTTATGAAGACCTTGTTTGAATCCTAATTCTAAATTGACCCTGAGAAATCAGTTACAAGACAGCTGGGAAAATCTGAACCCTCACTGAATGTTTGAAGACATTAAGAAAGAATTGCATATTTTGTCTGGGTTTTCTTTGTCTTGAAAATATAAATAAGTATTGAAAAGTTTGCTCTAACTTTCAAGGATGTGTTTCCTTCCTCCAGGTCATTTGTTGGCTTGTTGAGATTCTTCATCAATAAGTTGGCATGTTAAAGGTGGTGTCTGGATAAAAAATTAGGCCCCACTATTTTCACACAAGAAGAATTAAAGAAATTCCCAACTACACCCCTTCCTACACTAAGATTAAGGCTAGGGGTAGTACTTTCACTTTCTCAGGCCATCATGATCCCATGAAATGCCCCATGATTACAGTGACACTTCGCCTAGACCAAGGATGGACTTGTTGATAGCAGTGAAATTTGCTCTCTCTTACATAATGAGCTGGGCTGTAAGAACCTAAAAGAATAGTCCCTCCTTATATCAAGGTCTTTGTTATCTGAAAAGAACATCTTTTTTTTAATATATTTTACGTATTGTTATTACGGTTGAACTCAATTTTCTCCCTTTGCCCCCCTCCACCGGTACCTCCCATTCCCTCCGGCAATCCACCCCCTTAGTCCATGTCCATGGGTCATGCATATAAGTTCTTTGGCTTCTCCATTTCTTATACTGTTCTTAACATCCCCCTTTCTATTTTGTACCTACTAATTTGTACTTCTTAATCCCTTTGCCTCTTCCCCCATCCTCCCTTTTCCCCTCCCAAATGATAACCCTCCAAATAATCCCCATATCTATGATTCTGTTTCTGTTCTGCTTGTTCTTTAGATTCAATTGTTGATAGTTGTGAACTTATTGCCATTTTAATGTTCATAGTTTTGATCTTTTTTTTTTCTTTATTTTTTTACTTCTCTCTCGGTTTTTATCTTTTTACTCTTAAAGAAGTCCCTTTAACATTTCATATAATAATGGTGTGGTGATGATGAATTCCTTTAGCTTTACCTTGTCTGGGAAGCACTTTATCTGCCCTTCCGTTCTAAATGATAGCTTTGCTGGATAGAGTAATCTAGACTGTAGGCCCTTGCTTTTCATCACTTTAAATACTTCTTGCCAGTCCCTTCTAGCCTGCAAAGTTTCTTTTGAGAAATCATCTGACAGTCTTATGAGAACTCCTTTGTAGGTAACTCTCCGCTTTCTCTTGCTGCTTTTAAGATTCTCTCTTTATCTTTAACCTTTGGCATTTCAATCATGATGTGTCTTGGTGCAGTGCTCTTTGCATCCATGTTGTTTGGGACTCTCTGTGCTTCCTGGACTTGTATGTCTATTTCCTTCACCAAATTAGGGGACTTTTCTTTCATTATTTTTTCAAATAAGTTTTCAGTTTCTTCCTCTTCATCTTCTCCTTCTGGCACCCCTATGATTCAAATGTCGGTATACTGAAGTTGTACCATAGGATACTTACCCTCGTTTTTTTTTATTCTTTTTTCTTCTTGATGGTATGATTGAATGTTTTCTTCTTCCTTATGTTCCAATTTGTTGATGTGATTCTCAGCTTTATCCACTTCACTGTTGATTCACTGTAAATTTTTCTTTATTTCACTTAGTGCAACCTTCATTTCTGCCTGGGTCTTTTTATGCTGTTGAAGTACCCAATGAGTTCCTTGAGCATCCTAACAACCAGTTTTTTTAACTCTTTATCTGATAGATTGTTTATCTCAATTTTATTTAGTTCCTTCTGGAGTTTTGATTTGTTTTTTCATTTGGGCCATGTTTCTTTGTCTCCTCATTTTGGCACGCTCCCTGTGTTTGTTTCTATGTATTAGGTAGAGCTGCTTTGACTCCCTGTCTTAGTAGTGTGGGCCTATGTAGAAAAGCGCACCTGAAAGTTGTATGAGGTGGAGCCTTAGGTAATTACCAGGGCAGGGCAACCCATGTAAACCACGTTGATGGAGACTCAGATATGGTATTGCACTCTGTGGCTCTGTGTGGGGGGAGTGCTCCGAGTGGGGACAATGGCCGGTGCCTGGCCTCTGCAGTTTTGTCTGGGATGAAGCTACCTCCCTGGCACTCGCCCTAATGCCAGATACTTCAGTTTCTCCCTGTGTGCCACTGGTGGCCCTCAAGGTGCTGCCTTGGCACTAGAGCCCAGAGGGAGTGAGTCTGCGTAAGGCCTAAGTCCACTGTAAGCCCTTTAAGAGCAGATGCCTGAGAATGCCACAGTTTCCTCTGCCACCCCAACACCCACTAGTTTTATAGCCAGAAGTTATGTGGCCTTATCTTCCAGGCACTGGAAACCTGGGTTATATTGTCTGGTGTGGGGCTGAGATCTCTCGCTTGTGAGGTATCCCTCCCAATTTTTATCTACCATATGTGAGTGTGGAACCACCCATTCCATGCCTCAGCATTTCTATGTCCCTGTGTCTCTGCCTTTCTACCCCTCCTACGCATGTGGATGAATGTAACTTCTTTAATTACTTGGATGTCTAACTTCCATACAGTTCAATTTTCTGATGATTCTAAGTAATAGCTGTTTTGCATTTTAGTTGTAATTTTTGCTGTGGTTGTGTGAGGACGCAGCCGTGTTTACCTACACCTCCATTTTGACCAGAAGTCTGAAAAGAAGATCTTCATTCCACTGGATGTAAAGGGAATAAACAAAAATAGTCAGCATATGCTCTCTGGCAGGCAGAAAACCTAGGTTTCTCTAATAAGATATTTAACTGGAACCATTTATCAAATTATACATCAAAAAAACACTGAGCTGAAATCTCTTTCAATAACATGATTTTCAAAAAATTTTTTTCTCATCCTCACCTGAGGACATTTTTTTCATTGCGTTTAGAGAAAGAGAAGCATTGCCTGGTTACTTCCCATTTCCGCCCAGACCAGGATCATATGCACCTGAAGCAAGGTTCAAACCACAACCTAGATACGTGTCCTGCCTGGGAATGGAACTTGCAACCTTTTGGTTATAGGACGACACTTCAACCAACTGATGACAGGGTTCAATAACATGTTTTTAATCAATAATATTAAAAATAATATTAAAAGAGCACCATCTACCATAAGAAAAAATGTTCTGCTCTTATAAAAAAAAATTTACCCAACTTAAAAAACAATATAAGCTATTCAGACTATTTCATTTTCCACAAATATTTTAAAATGTCATTAAAAATATAATAGGTTTGCTTTACATGTTCTGATTCCTCATCTTATTAGAATTGATCCTATGATCCAAAATGACCAAAGACCAAGATTAAAATTTCACTCAAGTACACAGGCAAAATGTTGTTATATCAAGAGCTAAATTCAGCTTTAGAAAGAAGATAGGCAAGTAGACCTGAAGCTATTAAACCTTGGCTGACCTTGAGCCCAAAAATGCAGTCCACTGACTGTCATATAAGATTGGTTGAAAGGCAGATGCAAATAAGATTCTTAATTTTGCTTAAAGGAATTAATCAGCATAACTGATCAATGTTATTGATGATAAAGATTTCTAAAACAGAACTCTGGAATTAGAAATGGCAGTTATAAATATTCCAGTGGCAAATATTATTCATCAGTTTCACATAGAAACATCTTAAATGTGTTACAGGCTGAGATAATGAATAAAAAATAAGGTATCTTCCTTTGGATAAAACCTAACTTCAGGATATATCTGAGATCTTAAGTGCTGGAGAGGATGCAGAGAAAAGGGAATCCTAGTGCACTGTTGGTGAGAATGCAGACTGATGAAGCCACTGTGGAAAACAGTATGGAATTTCCTCAGAAAACTAAAAATGGAACTGCCTTTTGACCCAACAACTCCACTGCTGGGATTATACCCTAAGAGCCCTGAAACTCCAATCCAAAAGAACGTATGCACTCCAATGTTCATAGCAGCACAATTTACAATAGCTAAGCGCTGGAAGCAACATAAGTGCCCATCAGCAAATGAGTGGATCAAGAAACTATGGTACATTTACACAATGGAACTTATGCAGCAGGGAGAAAGAAGGAGCTTATACCCTTTGCAACAGCATGGATGGAACTGGAGAGCATTAGCTAAGTGAAATAAACCAGGTAGTGAGGGACAAATACCATATGATCTCACCTTTAACTGGAACATAAGCAACAAAAGAAAAAAGCAAGCAAAATATAACCAGAGACATTGAAATTAAGAACAATCTAACAATAGCCAGAGGGGAGGGGGAGGGGATTGTGGGGAGAAGGGTTTTCAGGAACTACTATAAAGGAGACATGGACAAAACCGAAGGGGAGGGTGGAAGCAAGGGAGGGAGGTGGGTTTGGATGGGATGGGGGGAGGGGAGAGGAGAAAATGCAGACAACTGTAATTGAAGAACAATAAAGTAATTTAAAAAAAAAGATATATCTGAGATCTGTTTGAAAGTTTTTGTTTTTTGTAAAGGGAATGTGCACTCAACTTAAGGTTAGAATTGAATCTGTATGTCATATACTGAGAAATCACTAGAAATAAAGTATACTGTTAAGAATTTCAAAAGGTCTCTAATTAAAATATCATGTTCTACAAACTTTTCTCATGACTGTAATATTCAACTTAGGCATTGAAAGAAATAAAACAAGCTTCACATTAAAAACACACAGTATACTTCCACAACACCGACGTCCCACCATGGCTAGTGGAGGGCAGAGAGGGACTGGAACTGGGTTTGAGGCCAGCACACACACTGATTTTTGCACTTAAATTTTACCCCTGAAGCCCTGGGAACATGTCACTTATACTTAGTTATATGGTAAACCTCATTCTCAAACTCAGGACCAATATTCACAGAACTCCTGGTGAAAGGTAAATCAACCTGCCCAGATTTCTGTATTTGTCCCTAATTCTCAAAAAACTCAGAAGAAGCACATTTGCTTGGAGACCCAGGATAACCCCACTGCTCTTCCCTGCTCCAGCAGCTCCCCACATCAGAGATGGAGGCTGGAAGGGATTTTAAGGTTAATTCAACTCCCTTATTTCACAGAGGAGGAAACTGAGGTCCTGGCAGGGAGTTGACTTGTTGAGAATCACACAGCTGATCTGTGGCCAAGTCAGGAGCAAGCTCTATGGTTCCCCATTACCCTCCTGAATGAGGCATCTCCTGGAAATCAGTTTTTGTTTTGTTTGCTTTTGTGAATTGTTGCTTTTGTTTTGTTTTTATTTTTCATTTTGCATTCATTGTTATACTAGTTTCAGGTGTACCACATAGTGGTTAAACATCTACATAATTCACAGTGATACCCCACCCCATAAGCCTAGCACCCACCTGGCATCATACATAGTTATTACAATGTTACTGACTATATTCCCTGTGCTGTACTTTACATCCCTGTAACTGTTTTGTAACTGGCCATTTGTACTTCTCCATCCATTCACCTTGTTCACTCAGCCCCTCAAGCCCCCTCCCATTTGGCAACCATCAGTTTGTTCTCTGTATCTATGAGTCTGTTTCTTTTTTGTTTATTTTTGTTTTTTAGATTCCACATATAAGTGAAATCACATGGTATCTGTCTGTCTCTAACTTATTTCACTTAGCATTAATACCCTCTAGATCCATCCATGTTGTCACAAATGACAAGATTTCATTCTTTTTTATGGCAGAGTAATATTTCATTGTATATATGCACCTCTTCTTGTCTATCCATTCTACTGACAATGGACATGGGCTGCTTCCATATCTGGGCTATTGTAACTAACGTTGTAATGAACATAAATAAGGGTGCATGTGTCTTTTCAAATTAGAGTTTTATATTTCTTTGGATAAATATCCAGAAGTGGAACTGTTGAGTCACATGGTAGTTCTATTTTTAGTTTTTGTGGAACCCATATGCCATTTTCCATAGTGGCTGTACCAATCGGCATTCCCACCAACAGTACACAAGGGTTCCCTTTTCTCTACATCCTTGCAAACATTTGCAGATTTATTGATGATAGCCATTCTGATAGTTGTGAGGTGATATCTCATTCTGTGGTTGTAATATGCACTTCCTTGATGATTAGGGACATGGAGCATCTTTTCATATGCCTATCGGCCATCTCTGTGTCCTCTTTGGAGAAATGTCTATTCAGGTCTTCTATTTTTTAATTGGATTGTTTGGGGTTGGTACAAAGTGGTATGAGATGCTTATATATTTGGGATGTTAATCCCTAACTACACATATTATTGATGAATATCTTATCCCATTCATTAGGTTGTCTTTTCATTTCATGATGGCTTCCTTCACTGTGCAAAAACTCTTTAGTTTGATGTAGTCCCACCTGTTATTCTTTTGTTTCTCTTGCCTGAGGAGACACATCCAAAAAATATATATATTACTAAGAATGATGTTAAAGATTTAGCTTTTTTTATGTTTTCTTCTAGTTTTGTAGTTTCAGTTCTTACATTTAATTCTTTCATTCATTTTTTAGTTTTTCTTGTATGTGGTAAAAACTGTGGTCTAGTTTCTTTTTTTTGCACATATACCTCCAGTTTTCCCAACACCATTTATTGAAAAGACTGTCTTTACCCCATTGTATATTCTTCCCCCCTCTGTCATAGATTAATTGACCATATAGGTGTTGGTTTATTTCTGAGTTCTCTATTACTTTCCATTGATCTCCGTGTCTATTTTTATGCCGTATCATGCTGTTTTGATTATTATAGTCTTGTATAGAGTTTAACAGCAGGTATCATGATATTTCAACTTTGTTCTTCTTTCTCTGTACTGCTATTGCTATTTGGGATCTTTTGTGGTTCCACATAAATTTTAGGTTTTTTTCTAGTTTTATGAAAAATGACATTGGTATTTTTATAGGAATTGCACTGAATCTGTAGTTTGCTTTGAGTAGTATGGACAATTTAATGATGCTAATTCTTCTTATCCATGAACATAGTGTATGCTTCCATTTATTTGTATCTTTAATTTCTTTCTTCAATGTCTCATAACTTTCCAAGTACAGGTCTTTTACCTCCTTAGTTAAATTTATGCCAAGGTATTTTTAATGCAATTATGAATGGGATTGTTTTCTTAGTTTTCCTTTCTGACAGTTCATTATTGGTATATAAAAATACAATAAATTTCTGGATATTTATTTTGTATCCTACTTTACTGAATTTATTCATCAGCTCTAGTAGTTTTTTAGTGGAATCTTTAGAGTCCTCTCTATATAGTATCATGTCATCTGCAAATAATGCCAGTTCTACTTCTTCCTTTCCAAAATGGATGCCTTTCGTACCTTTTTATTGTCTCATTACTGTGGCTAGGAAAAAGACTAGTTTTTTTAATATTAAGTATGATATTAGATGTGGGTTTGTCATATATCTCCTTTATGATGTTAAGGTATGTTCCCTCTATCCCCACCTTGCTGAGTTGTTTTATCATAAATGTATATTCGATTTTATCAAATGCTTTTTCTGCACCTATTGATATGATTGTATGATTTTTATCTTATATTTTGTTTATGTGGTATATCACATTAATTAACTTGTGAATATTGAACCAACCTTCCATTCCAAGAATAAAATTCACTTGATCGTGGTATATAATCTTTTTGATGTGTTGCTGAATTCAGCTTGCTAATATTTTGTTGAGGATTTTTGCATCTATGGTCATTGGGGATATCAACCTAAATATCTCTTTTTTTGTAATGTATCTGCCTGGTTTTGGAATCAGGGTAGTGTTGGCCTTGTAAAATAAGCTTGAGAGCCTTACCTCCTCTTCAATTTTTTGGAACATTTTAAAAATGATAGGTGTTAATTTTTCTTAGAATGTTTGATAAAATTCACCTGCGAAGCTATTTGGTCCAGAACTGTTTTCTAATCCTTGCACAAGGATATGTTTATTGATGAGAGAGAGAGAGAAACATTGATGTGGAAGAGAAACATCGACTGGTTGCTCCCATACACTCCCCAACTAGGGACTGAACCCATAACCTAGGTATGTGCCCTGACCAGGAATCAAACCAACAACCTTTTGGTGTATGGGATGACACTCCAACCAACTGAGCCACCCAGCCAGGCTGGTTCAGTACTTTTGTTTGTTGGGAGTTTTTTTCATTTTATTAAAGTTTTTGGTAAATCTGTTCAGGTTTTCTGTTTCTTCTTGATTCACTTTTGGAAGACTGTAGGTTTCTGGCAATTTATCCATTTCTTACCCAGATTACCCAATTTGTTGACATGGAATTATACATAGTATTTTCTTATAATTCTTTGTATTTCTATGGTGTCAGATGTTACTTCTTTCATTTCTGATTTTATTTATTTGGATCCTCTCTTTTTTTGATGAGTCTAGTTAAAAATGTATCAATTTTATTTATCTTTTCAACAAACTAGTTCTTGGTTTCATTGATTTTTTTTTTTTTTACTGTTTCTTTAGACTCTCTTTCACTTATTTCCACTCTGATCTTTATTATTTCCTTTCTTCTACTCACTTTAGGCTTTGTTTGTTCTCTATCTGGTTCTTTCAGGTATTAAGTACAGATGTTTGTTGGAGATTTTCCTGTTCCTTGAGGTAGGCCTGCATGGCTGTGAATTTCCCTGGGCTTTGAGTCATTGTGTTTTCATTTTCATATGTCTCAAGGTATCTTTTGATTTCTCCCTTAATCTTGTTGTTAATCCATGCATTGTTTAATAGCATGTTATTTAGCCTCTATGTACTTGTGCATTTTTCAGTTTTCTTCTTGTAACTGATTTCTAGTTTCATCCACTGTGATTGGAAAAGATTCTTGGTATGATTTGAATCTTCTTAAATTTTTTGAGACTTGTTTTGTGGCCTAACATGTTATCTATCCTGGAAAATGTTCCATGTGCATTTGAAAGAATGTATATTTGGATGCTTTGAGGTGAATAGTTCTAAAAATATCAATTAAATCCATCTTGTCTGATATGTCACATAAGGATGCTGTTTCCTTGTTGATTTTTGTCTGGATGACGTATCCACTGATGTCAGTGGAATGTTAAGTCCCCTACTATGTCTGTATTACTGTCTATCTCTCCCTTTATGTCCATCAACATTTGCTTTATATATTTAGGGGCTCCTATGCTAGGTCTGTAAGTATTCACAAGAGTTATATCCTCTTGTTGGATTGATCCCTTTATTATTATGAAATGTCCTTCTTTGTCTCTTGTTATAGCCTTTGTTTCAAAGTCTATTTTGTCTGATACAAGTGTTACTACTCCAGCTTTATTTTTGTTTCCATTTTCACAAAATATATCTTTCATCCCTTTACTTTCAGTCTTTGAGTGTCCTCTCTTACAGACAGCATATGTATGGATCTTGTTTTCTTATCCATTCAGCCACCCTATATTCTTTTTTTTTTAAGATTTTATTTTTATTTTTTTAGAGAGAGGGGAAGGGATGGAGAAAGAGAGGGAGAGAAACAGCAGTGTATGGTTGCCTCTCACATGGCCCTCACTGGGGACCTGGCCCACAACCCAGGCATGTGCTCTGACTGGGAATTGAACCGGGACCCTTTGGTTCCCAGCCCACGCTCAAGCCACTGAGCTACACCAGCCAGGGCCACCCTATGTCTTCTGATTGGAGCATTTAATCTATTTACATTTAATGTCATTATTGATAAGTATGTAGTTACTGCTGTTTTAGTATTCACATTTATTTTATTTTTCTTCCCCTTCTACTTCTTAAAGTAGACTCTAACATTTCTTGTAATAATGTTTTGGTGGTGATGACCTCATTTTAACTTTTTCTTGTCTCTCAAGTTCTCTTTCTTTCTTTAGATTCTAAATGATAGTCTTCTGGGTACAGTATTTTTTTGTTGTAGGTCCTTGCTTTTAATCACTTTGAATATTTCATGCCAAACCCTTCTGACCTTCAAAGTTTCTACTGAGAAACAGGCTGAGAGTCTTATGAGAACTCCCTTGTCAGTATCTAACTGCTTTTCTCTTGCTGCTTTTAAGAATCTCTCTGTCTTTTAACCTTTTACATTGTAATTATGATGTGTCTTGGTGAGGACCTCTTTGGGTTCATCTTGTTTGGGACTCTCTGTGCTTCCTGGACTTATACATCTAATTCCTTCACCAGGTTAGGTAAGTTTTCTGTCATTATTTCTTCAAATAGGTGTTCAATCACTTGCTCTCTCTGGCATTCCTATGATGTGAATGTTGGTACATTTGATGCTATCCCAGAGGTCCCTTAAACTATCCTCATTTTTTTAATTCCTGTTTCTTTCTGCTGTTCATGTCACCCTGTCTTCCAAATAACTGATTCGAACCTCTGCTTTACCTACTGTTGATTCCCTCTAATGTACTCTTCATTTCAGTTACTGTATTCTTCATTACTGACTGGTTCATTTTTATTATTTCTTTTTTTTTAAGATTTTCTTTATTTAGTTTTAGACAGAAGGGAAAGGAGGGAGAAAGAGAGGGAGAGAAACATCATTGTGTGGTTGCCTCTCATGTGGCCCCCACTGGGGACCTGGCCTGCAACTCAGGCATGTGTCCTGACTGGGAATTGAACCAGCGACCCTTTGGTTTGCAGCCCGCGCTCAATCCACTGAGCTACACCAGCCAGGGCCATTTTTATTATTTCTATCTCCAATTTTATGTTTCAATCTCCTTATTTAAGTTTTCACTGAATTCATCTACTCTTTCCTTAAGTTCATTGAGCATCCTTATAATCAGTGTTTTGAACTCTGCATCTGGTAGATTGCTTGTCTCCACTTCCTTTGGTTCTTTTATTAGAGTTTTGTCCTGTTCTTTCACTTGGGACATGTATTTCTGTCTTCTCACTTTGGCTGGTTCCCTGTGTTTGCTTCTATGTATTAGGCAGATCTGCTAGGTCTCCCAGTCTTGCCAGAGTGGGGCCCAGCAGCTCAGTCTCCCTATTTCCCTGACCCAGGTGCTCCAGGGTGTCCCTTGTGTGGGTTGTGTGTGCCCTCCTGTTGTAGTTCACCCTTGATTGCTCTTGGCACATCAGTAGGAGGGACTGACCCTAAGAATGATTGACTGTGAGGCCTGGCCATGACACAGAGAACCAGCTGCTGTGCAGGGACTGTTCCCATGGAGTGGGATTACGTTTAGTGGGACTCTGGTACTGCCAAGTCTACTCTCTGGGTGTGTCATTTGGAGAGCTGGTTTGGTGGTGTTCTGGTGTGGTCTAAAGCTGCTTACCAGGTATGTTGGTTCTGGGGACTCTTGGGCTGGCGGCAGGGAGGTCTACTGCTGGCCAAGTTCAGCCACTACTTGTGCCTGGCCCAGAGCTACCTCACAGGAGTTACAAAGTGATTGGCAGTTGGTTGTAACCTGTGCTTGGCTTGAGATGCCTGGGAGAGGCTAAGCTGTGAACCAAGGGTGCCTGCCACTAGTGCCAGATTTGGGCCACATGGCAAAAAGTACAGGGCACCCCAAGGCCATATGCTGCGTGTTTGGGGGCTTTGAGATATTTTATGAAAAGTCCACAGGCCATAAGAGTGGAAAAGCTGCTGAAAGAGGTTCGGGCTCTGTGCTCAAGTTGCATGGTACATGGTCTCAAGGAATCACCAGGGCAGGCAAACAGTGTTAGCAAGGTTGACAGAGACTCAAATTTGGCACCCACCTGCACCTGCTGACTGGGTGGCAGGAGAGCTCAAAGAGAAATAATGCCAGCCCTCTGTCCCAGGAGTGAGCTACTCCAATCCCTGCCTCTCTAGTCCTCATACTGAAACTAGTGATTTCAGCTCCTCCCTGTAGGTTCCTGGAATTTTTTGATCTACTGCCCCAGAATTGGAGCTCAGAGCAAGTAAATCTGTGAGCAATTAAGTCCATGGACTGGTCCTTTAAGAGGAACACCTGGGCCCTGGCTGGTGTAGCTCAGTGGATTGAGCGCGGGCTGGGAACCACAGGGTCCCGGTTCGATTCCCAGTCGGGGCACATGCCTGGGTTGCAGGCCAGGTCCCCAGTGAGGGCCATGTGAGGAGCAACCATACATTGCTGTTTCTTTCCCTCTCTGTCTCCCTCCCTTCCCTTCTCTCTATAAATAAATAAATAAAATATTAAAAAAAAAAGAGAGAGGAACACCTGGGACTCCAGCAGCCCTTTGTCTCACTGAGCACAGTCCCCACTGGCTTTCACAGCCAGAAGTTATGGGGACTCCTCTTCCTGACAGAGGTTCGCTGGGCTGGGAGCCTAGTATGGGGCTGAGACTCCTTGCTCCTCACTGGAGATCTCCACAGCCAGATATCTCTCCTGTTTCTCAACCGCCACACCATGGGTGTGGGACCTGCCCCTTCATCATTCCACCCCTCCTCTCAGTCTCAACGTGGCTTCTTCATATCCTTAGTTACAGGACTTTTGTTCAGATGGTCTTCAGGTGGTTCTCAATGATGGCTGTACTGTAATTTAGTTGTAATTCTGATATGGTCAAGGGAGGAGGTGAGCACAGCATTTACCTATTCTGCCATCTTGACCAGAAGTCTTGAATCTGGACTGAATTTCATTCCTATTGAAGGCTGAACAATATTCCATCATACGTACAGGCCACATTTTGTTTAATCATTCATATGTCAGTGGATATTTGGATTATTTTTTTAATTTTTATTTATTGATTTGAGAGACAGAGAGGAAGCAAGGACAGAGAAAGAGAAACATTGATTTGTTATTCCACTTGTTTATGCATTCCTGGGGTGATTCTTCCTGCAACCTTGGTATATCAGCATGATGCTCTAACCAACTGAGCTACCCGGCCAGGGCAGACTATGTTTTATTTTTAAGAGCTCACATCTCTTTACTGAGCTACATACTCAAATATTTATAAATTAAATTATAAGATATCTGAGATTTGCTTCAGTTTGGGAGGAAAGGGTAGTGGGGAGAGGGGTAACAGATGAAACAAGACATCACATGTCACTTACCCAATCAACAAATACCAGAAATTCTGACGGTACTATATATATTGACTAGGATGTCTGGAAGCGTGCTCTTTCATACAGTGTTGGTGGGAGTGTAAATTTCTTTGGAGGACTCAGTCAAAGTTTAAAGTGCACATTTCCTTTAACCCAGATATAACTTCTGGGAATTTACCCTCATACACACACTCATGAATACACACAAAGAAGTGTGTACAAGCATGCTGTTTGCAACAGTATTCAGAACAGTCCAGGATAATAGCTCAAGGCTAAAAACAATTTATTTTTTCTAAGAGTTTATTTATTTATTTTTAGAGAGGAGAAGGGAGGGAGAAAGAGAGGAAGAGACACATTAGTGTGTGGTTGCGTCTCACACACCCTTACTGAGGACCTGGCCCACAACCCAGGCACATGCCCTGACTGGGAATCAAACCGACAACCTTTGTTTCACAGGCCAGCGCTCAATCCACTGAGCCACACCAGCTAGGGCACCAAGACTGAAAACAATTTAAATGTCTATCAATAAGGAACTAAATTTATAAATTACAGTAAAATACAAAATATGAAAATACTGTGTAATACTATTTAACTTAAAAAAAAACGGTTCTATGTATACTGATAAGACAGTGTCCAATAAGTATGTTAAGGGGGGAGATGCAAAGTACAGACAGTATGACACTATTCAACCAGACATTCACTACTCCCATGTCTGGCACTATTGCAGACCAAATAACCTCAAAACTTCCCACAGCAAAACATCTACAAATGCTGAGTAAATTATAACTAACGTCTTTTAAATGTCTAACAAAGTTCAAAAGAAAGTAAGGGAGATCTCTCACTGAGGAGTACAGTAGAAGAAATAGGAACTTTTACTTTCTAGTTTATCCATTTATTTTTATGTTATGACCAATATGTATTACTTTTGAAATTAAGAAATTATCCCTGAAGTAGTCTGAAAAAAGATGTCATGGATTTAATAATCAATGCCTGAAGCATTGTAATCTTAGGGCACATTTTCAGGTGTAACAGCCACTATTTTATTCAATTAAATCCCACATTTACTAAGCACCTACTAAGTGCAAAAGACTGTGCCAAACTCTGATTTTCAGGTAATAGCTAGATGAGGTTCCTACTTTTTAAGTAGCTTAGAATCTGTAAGGGAGAACCAACAGGGAGGCAAAAATATGTATCACGCAGGATAGGACATGAAAATGGTCATCCTCTGCCTTGAATTTGATAACTAAATGTTTAAAATTCCAATTTCCAGTTACCATCAGAACACTAAATCAGTCAGACATTATTTTACACTTTCCATTACTTTTTTTTAGCTGATCCATTTATAAACATTTGTAACAATGATTGCACTTACTCATCAATAGCAAAACTATGATGTTATACATAGTTATTAATATATAGCTTCCATAGCCTTTGTGATCTCATCTGACAAATGAATTCTCAGTTGTTTTCTTTCTTTGCTTTGTACACCTGTTAATACCACCATTTATTATATCAATACTACCGAATCCTTCCCTCATATTGGTATAATTACATATTTGAAAATTAAATAGTAATACAGGTGATGAGGGCTCCAAGATTCTCCCCGTGTACAATCCTACCTACGACAGTCAGACTACTTGGAAAAAGGATTAAAACACAGCAGGATTTCTTCTCTTTTACTAAGAACACAGATATAGAGAAAAGTGAAATCCTTCCTTAAAATTTACTCAATAATAGGATTTACAACCTTCTAGGGCAGTTTGAGTAACAATGCCCAAATCAACATATCTCCAATCTTTAGCAACCTAAAAGTATTTTAAGAAACATCAAAAGCTGAGAAAAGTTCAACACATTCTGTCCATGCCAGGGTAATCCAGCGCTGCCCACCAGGAACACTGACATAATTTGTGCATGGTTTCCAGTTCTAAAAAGGTTCCAGAGGCAGCCCTTTAACTCAGCAGTGCGGGCTAACCCCGCCTGTGTAGGCTAACCTCGCCCGTGTCTCTCAGAGCAGCAGATTAGGTGTGTAGCCCAGAAGAATTATTCTGCCCAACCCACTGAGTTGTAAAAATTCCACAATAATTATATAGCCATAACGCCGTTTATTGTCGACTACTGTTCTGTATGAATGAACAGTGGAAACTGCTGGCACATACTCCAGGCAATAGTTCTAGAGCCTGGATGCCCTAAACCTATATGAGTACCTTCAGAGAAACTCACTAACACAGTTCGGCTCCTGCACTGTAGCATCATAATTAGAGATCAGATTTGTTTCTCATCTAGATCAACACGATAACTACCACTATGTTCCAAAATTCAGGAAAGAATCAATATTATTTCCTAGTTCTTTGAGGATCTCCTAAATGCTAAACTAGTCTAAGAAGTAGAGATGACTAAATAATAGTAAAGAATTGTTTCAACCCCTTCCTCTATGTTTTGATATGCCTATAATATTTTTTTAAAAACGTAAGTTTAAAAAGAATTAAAAAGGCCCAAACATGAGTGGCATGTTTAAAAAAACACTCACACAGTATTAAATGAACGTACAAGTAAGAATGTTATTTGTAGAGGCAGCAGAGAGAAGTGTTCCGTGGTCAGGCCCAGCGCCAGCATGCCTAAGGCACTACCTGTGTAATCCTGAGCACCTTTCATAACCTCTGTGCCCCACACTCTTTTCTGTACAATGGGGACAACAAGAGCAACAATCTCAGAGTTGTAGAAGATTAAATGAGTTAAATCAGGTAAAGCAGTTAATATTTGACCACTGTTTACCAAATAGATGGAAAAAAACCAAAGTTTTAACAACACTGTTGATAAGGCTGTTGGAAAACAGGTAATCTCATTCTCTGCTTAGTACTGAGGCTTATGGAGGTCAATTTGGAAATCCCACTTTTGAGAATTTATCCCACTGATATTCTTGCACAGGTGTAAAAAGACAGGTATACCAGTTTTTTTATCTCATACTGAACCCAAATGTCCATCAAAAGTAATGATTAAATAAAGCATGGCAAATGTGTGACCTCAAACACCATGCTGCAGTTTTCGTTTTTTAGAGTACACCAATTTACTGACATGGAAAGACCTATTAGATAAGTGAAAAATGCAAGATGTGTAGAACAGTGCATTGATATGTTATGTTTTGCATAAAAAAGACTGAAAAATCAAAATACATATTCATCCTTGTTGGGTTTTGCACTAAGAGAAACTGAGCAGATGGGAAACAAGCTAGGAAGGACATTCAAACCATGTGGTTTTGATCTTTTATTTTTTTACTTTTTAGCTATATTATTTTTCCTATTCAAATATTAATTTTCAAAAATATTTTTTATCCTCACCTTAGGACATTTTTTTCATTGCTTTTACAGAAAGAAGAAGGGGGGAGAGAAAGAAACATCAATGTGAGAAACATCGACCAGCTGCCTCCCTTAGGCACCCCAACCCAGGATTGGAGCCCCACGACCCAGGCATGTGCCCTGGCTGGGAATCGAACCTGAAACCTTTCGGTGCACAGAACGACGCTCCACTGAACTGAGCCACACCAGCCAGGGCTCAAAGGTATTTTTTTAAGTGTCAGTCTTACACTTTATGCTCTTGAATGTTAGCTGCAACTGTTACTGTTGTTAATAGTAACATTAGTAGTGTGGTAGCAATCTCTAAACACCTTTCTGGAGCTTTTTTCTTATTCCCTCTGCAGAGAAGCTTCCTCTAACTCCTGAACTATTTAAAGAGTACTTAATGTCTTATTCATGTTTAATATCCTAGGAACCTTGCTTTTACCTAGTTACAAACATTCTAGAGTAACAGTAACCTACAAGTACTCCAAAAAGAAAACAGTGTCCATTTCTAAAGGGATTATACTCTCTAAGACCTAAAATTTGAAAAACTTGAATAACTGGATTTGCTAACATTCTTTCAACTACTACCCAGCTAAAATCTCTCAGTCACTAAGTCTTTTCTTTCCCCAAGGCTTCCCTAGACATGTACTAACTCTTTAACTCACTGCAGCCTCTGAAACGTCTTTTGTCCTAAGTCCTAAAACCCTGGTACCTTGCTCCTCCTATTGAAAAAGCATTTGTTGAGTGTCTCCTTTTAGAAAGATGGCATCTATTAGACAGCGAATAAGGTGCCCTCTTAAATGGAGAAGCGCTAGCGTTTGATTCCTAATTCGCTCAGTGTTTTGTTTGTTCTTCTGGTATGGAGGGTATTTCTATAACTGACTGCTCAGTAGCCCAATTCTAGATGTCATTCCAGCACACCAAATACTCCACTGACAGCTCAACAGTCACTTTTCATGCAAGCCCCTCCCACTCCCTCCTCCCTCAACCCCCATAAGCTCAAGAGCTCCTTCGCTCATAAAGAGACACACGACAATTCAGAAGTCCTTTCCCCAAGCTGTCCGCCCCTGCAGTTGCAAGGCCACTTCCTCGCCTCTCATCATCCTGCGACCAAATTCGGTCCAATACCCCTCCCAGTCAACCCAAACCACATCATTATTTCTTCCCAGAATGAAGCAGCTTTATACGGCCTTTCCCAACAAGTACACAATTGACAGCTCGATACCAGATTCCCCAAGTACCCTTTCCTCCTCCTACCCCACGCACTGGCTCTTTTCTCGCTCCCATTCACTCGCCCTGGCTTCCCCCGAAAATTCACAGCCGGGTTCCTTAAACATGCTCTCCGCTCTCCCCTCCTCCCTACCCCTTTTTACCGCTGACAGCTCAGACACCTCCATCCCCATGTGGCTGCACCCTCCCCCACTCCTTCCCCTTGACAGCTCAGGATCGGCTCCTTGGTCCCCATTCCCAGCCTCCCCAGACCCCAGCCTGGTCCTCCCGCGGCGCCCCCCGCCCCGGGGGAGGGCTCCACTCACCCACTCTCCCGCATCACGTTGCTGTCCCCGCAGTCACAGGCGCCCCCGGCCTGGCTGCGGAACATGTTGAAGTCGTGTCCGGTGTGATCGCCCTGGTGGAAGCACTCCGCGCACAGCGACATGCAAGGGGAGATGCCGCACGTCCGGCAGCGATAGGCCACGAAGTTGGCTGTCCAGACCAGGCCGCAGAGCGCCGCAGGGTCGTAGGCCCGCACAGCTGCGCAGAACTCCTCGTAGCCGCCGCCTCCCGCCAGAAGGCACTTACACCACTCCAGGGCCTCCTCCTCGGCCGCCCCCGGACCGCCTCCGCCGCCGGCCGCCGCCGCCTCCTCGCTGTTAGCAGCTGCGGCCAGCGGCCGCTCAGCGCTCAGCACCCGCTCCAGCAGCGCTTGCAGCTCTTCAGCACCTGCCCGGTTGTCCGGCCGGCTAAGGGCCGCCTTCAGGTGCGCGGCGGTGGCCGCCTTGTCCAGGGCTAGCCCGGGAGCTGGCAGCTCCGGTTGGGGCGGCTGCGGCCCCCCGACGGCCGCCGCGGCCGCCGCCGCCATGATGAGAGCTCAGAATTTGGAGATCTCAGGGCTGGTGGCTCCTCCCGGGAGGGTGGGGGAATTGACTGCTGCGATTGCTCGGCCGCCCAACTCTCGCGATACCCCGGAGCTGCCGCGCACCTTCGCCGGAGTCCTGCTCCTGCACACGCCCCCTACGGCTGCGGTGCCTGCGCGGTCTGCACAGCCCACATCTCGCCTACGACGCTGCGCTATTCACTTCCCGCCACCTCTTAGCTCTCAGAGTTAAGAGCTACTGAAATATTTACTATGAAAATTCTTTAATGTGGACAATGTAATTTACTTGGACTGTAGAAATTATACACAGCATCTTTCAGATGTATTTTTAAAGTATCTGCATTTCGTTTTGATATAAATTCCCACTGTTATCAAATCTATAATTACTGTTGAATTACAATTATTATTGAAGTAACCTCCTAATTTCCCCCCGGAATCAATTCTTACTTTTACACTATTACCAGATTAATCATTCTCCCGTGCAAAATCTTTAGTTGAAACAAAAGCCAAGCTGCTTAAATCTCTCAAAACTCAACCTATCTATCCTTATCTTCTGACACTCATCTAAGTTTGCCATGCGAAAGAGACCAATGGAACTGTTCACTGTTTTATGAAGATGCTTTATCATTTCCTGCCCCTGGGTCCTTATCTTTCCTAGTTCCCACATTACTCCACCCCTACAAGTTCACCCCACACCCCTATTCTAGCAGGGTCCACTTGTAATTTCCTGCTTTCCAAAAAAATGGTTCTGAACTTATTTGATAATGACTTACTGCCTTCACTGTAAAAATCTCATCTCAACCCCACTAGTAATTGGTACATTTCTTGAAGGCAAAGAATGAGTCTTCTTCATTGTTGCCCTTAAATGCTCAAACTTACCAGGTTATTGTTGTTAAATGGAACATAATTACAATAGATAACAGCTGTTACAAATTTTTATGGGCCCTGCTCTTTATATATGTTATTTCTTTTAATCCTCTCAAAATCCTATAAAATATTATTACTAGAGGAAATAAAATTTAAAGAGGTGACTTATGTGCCCCAAAACACAGCATTTTTACCACACCATTGCTTTGCAAACTTGCCTGATTCTAAGAATCACCTTATTTTCTCCTTACAAAAATGGACCCCCAGGCCCCATCTCAGTACTATGGAATCAAAATCTCCAGAGGTTATAATGTCCTATATAGCAAAATCTGAATCTTGAAAGAGATAATGAATACAATCCTTGAAGAAGTAAAAATCTATAATTTATTAATTTCCCATAGCTCACCTCCAGAGAGTTGGATGTATTATACAAATAGTAATACATAACAGAGGACAACCAAGAATGAAAAGAAAGTAAGAGAAGCAATCCAAAGTAAGTAGAATAAGATTATTTCCAATCCATAACCCAGTGTTATAAGTGAATTGTACATAACTAAAACATTCTATTTCACCTGTCCTGACCCCCTACGTTAATAACGCATTTCACAGTTATTATTTAACAGTGATAAGTAATTCAAAAGTTGCTCAATAATTCTTTTAAATATCATCAAATTATAAACCAAATAAAATCCAGGAACATTTCAAACTAAGGTAGAACTATTATGTACTCACTAATCAGTGTCTATGGGTTAAGGCAGTGTACTGGTTTCTCTCCAGGATTGCTTTCCTGTTTAGAATAACAATGGTGTCTGCACTGCTTGACCACGATGATGCAGTTTTTTCAGCATCCCACAATGGTTCCCACACAACCCTAAATTTCTACAAAAGTCCACCACTGACAAGAGCCTCTTTTGTTCTACACAACAACAAAAAAAGTTCAAGTACCTCCCCCTATTTTAGTTCCAAGAACATTGCAGTACATATAAAGAAACCTGGACAGTTGCCAGATTTCCCACCTATTCTGATCACAATGATATTAGACCTCTTCGCAATCTGAAAACCATTAAAAATAACCAGTAATACAAGAATACAAATGACCCAATTGAAGATGGGCAAGAAAATGTGAATGGGCATTTAACCAAAGAAGTTATATAAATGCCCATAGACAAAGAAAAGGTGCTCAGCATCATTAGTCATTAAAGAAATGCAAATTAAAACTATAAAATACCACTATACATACCCACTGGAATGGCAATAATCAACAAGACAGACAATAACAAACATTGGCAAGGATGTGGAGAAACAGGAATCCTCATACTTCATTGATGGGGATGTAAAATAGTACAGCGTCTTGGGAAACAATTTGGCAGTTAATTAAAAAGTTAAACATAATTTTACCATAGAGCCCTGCAGTTCCACTCCTGGAATCTACCCAAGAGAATTTACAACTTATATCTACACAAAGACTTACAAGTAACTTTTTTAAAAAATGGCAACAATCCAAAGTTCTATCGATTCATAAATGGATAAACAAAATATGGCATAATCACATAATGGTATACTGTTTAATAATAAAAAGGAACGAAGTACTGATATGTCCTATAACATAGATGAACTTCAGAAGCGTTTTGTCAATGAAAGAAGTCAGACATCAAAAAAATAATGTGTAATGAATGATTCCATTTACATGAACTATCCAGAAAAGGCAAATCTATAGAGAAAGAATCCACAGATTATCAGTTGACTAACCTACCAGGGGGTAAGAACAGAAAGTGACAGCAAATAGGCACAAAGGATCTTTTTATTTTATTTTTTAAGGAAAATCCTTGTCCATTTTTTTTAATATTTTATTTATTTATTTTTAGAGAGATGGGGAAGGGAGGGAGAGAGGGAGTGAAACATCAATGTATGGTTGCCTCTAGCACACCCCATACTGGGGATATGGCCTGCAACCCAGGCATGTGCCCTGACTGGAAATCAAACCGGTGATGCTGTGGTTCGCAGGCCTGCGCTCAATCCACTGAGCTATACCAGCCAGGGCACAAAGAATCTTTTTAGAGTGACAGAAATGTTCTAAATTTGGATTGTGGTGATGGTTGCACAACTATGTAAAGTCATTGAATTCTACTCTACAAACAGGTGGATTTTATGGTATGAAATTATACCTCAAATAAAAACATTTAATGATAATAATCAGTAGTAGTACTTATTGTTTGAGATGAATAAAATAATCAAATTCTGTTCAGGTAGAAATCATTTTATTGCTTTAACTTTCAGAATCAATGTTTCAGGCTCTCAAATCTTTAGTTCTCCTATAGCATCTGGGACTTCCATCACTTGGATCCAGGAAGTATGACATTTTTCTCTTTCCACACACGAGTGTAATATTAAAACTCTTCTAAATTACCTCTCAAATCATTGTGCTGTGTCCTGTGAATTCCTACAATGATCATATTTCCATGAGGAAAAGCCAGATTGAAATTCAGGTAAAAACTGTGTACTCACTTAAATGTCATACCTCATAAAATTACATTTAAGCATGTTACAGTTACTCTATTGAAGACGTTGAATAAATAATGCCATATACTAACTACAGTTACAGAAAGCTAAAAAAATGGTATCTAAAAAACTGTGCTTCAATGTATTCCATCTTAACGCAAAGAAAAATCTGGCGATATTTCTAAATTGGCTTTTCAAATTAAACCACACAGATAAGTTGAAAGCTATAAATAAATGATAGATAACATCACTGCTTCCAAAATCAAAGTAGACACCTTCAACAGAGAATTTAAAAATTAATATAAATACTTCAAAATTGTTTTTGTATTTATCAATACCTTCTTAGTTGCAAGAGATAAAAACCTGACGTGAACTAGCTTAAGCCAAAAAGAGGACCATATGAGCTCTTCTGGGGGTGGCGTCTTCAGGCATTCACAATGGTCCAGCGTTCGACATACTATCAAAGGCTGTTCTACAACACAGACTCTAACAAAACCAGGCTGTCCCAAACCCCGGGTAACAAAATTGTTTACCTTTAGTCCAAGAAGGCGCAGAAAGCACCCAAATCTGCGTGTGGCGTGTGCCCGGGCTGACTTTGCGGAGTTCGGCTGGGAGGCCTGAGGTTGTAACGAGGCTGTCTAAAACGGAAAGACCCACCAGCAGGGCCTGTGGGGGATCCGCGTGTGCTCAGTGTGGCCGCGACGGGACCAAGTGCGCGCTCCTTACTGAGGCGCACGCATCGTTGTGAAAGTGTTGAAGGCACAAGCACAGGGTCAGAAAGCTAAATTTTAAAAAATGAAGCTTATTTGAGTAATAAAAACAATTGAAAGGCTAAAAACAAACAAAAAAAGAGGACCATCTGAGATCATATTACATCCATGGAGGGAAGAGGGAAATGAACCTGGATGTATACCCACCTTTGCTTTCAATGAGCATCAGCTCCACAACTTCACAACAGAGAAAAAGGGTCTCTTCTCTGCCAGATCCACTTAAAACCCTGAAAAATAAATCTGACCCAACTTGTGGCCAATGCCGCCCTTATTATCAGAAGGTAGAAGAGGCCCTACCTGCTGGGAACATAAACATACACAATGCCTGTAACATTAACTTCTCAATTTCGACCTCGCCTCCAAGTACAGCAGACCTTCTCTTGAACTTCACACAGTAAGAAACATTGTGTCTACTATGTACAAGAAATTTCTTCCAGCCCTGGCTGGTGTAGCTCAGTGGATTGAGCGCGGGCTGGGAACCAGAGGGTCCCGGTTCGATTCCCAGTCAGGGCACATGCCTGGGTTGCGGGCCAGGTCCCCAGTGTGGGCCATGTGAGAGGCAACCATACATTGCTGTTTCTCTCCCTCTCTGTCTCCCTCCTTTCCCCTCTCTCTAAAAAGTTAAATAAATAAAATCTTAAAAATAAATAAATAAATAAAAAATAAAAAGGTGCTAAAAAAAAGAAATTTCTTCCAAGTGATCACGTTTAAGGTTCACAACAACCCTGAGAGGGACTTCTCATTATCTCCATTTTACAAGTAGCAGTGATGCCCTTCATTTCACAGGCTTCAAAACTTAAGAAGAACCCTGGAAGAAAACTCATTCATTGTTCCTCAGTGTGCCTGTCTTTCTCCCTTCTCCCCTCTTTCTTTCCTTCCTTCTTTCTTATCTTAGTAACTACCTTGCAACTACACTTACTGCGAGTCTCTCATTGGTTCAATATTGAACCAAAGACATTATTAGTAATTTTCTCGACTTGTGCATGAGAGTGCATTGAAAGTGTTTGACCTATTTTAGCTCCTCCACAGGAGCAACTTTACCAAGGTTATAAATTCTCAACAACCCTCTGGGGTCTTTTTTATTATCATTTAATATCATTAAAGTTGTCCTGATTTTCTTTTCCTCCATTCTTTTTTCATGTAACCCAGGAAAGTTTCCTTCTCTGCATCCCTATTCAAGACAAGATGTTCACCCACTGCCTTCTTTATACAGCTAATTACCTCAACAAATGTTTGTGGAGCCCCTACTAGTTGCTGTGAACAAAACACATAGTCCACAGCATTGCCTGGATTGACACACAAGTCCAGGGGCCACCGTTCACATACACTGCTCCTGACATGGAGCTTACAGACTGAACCAATGGAAGCATATTATCAGTTGTAACCTATACTACAAATACATTGTCATTGCTGCTACAATTTTTATCAATTCTGATCTGGGAGTGAGAATACAAAGTTCCAACCACAAAAGACTGGCAAAGTGAATTAACTTAAAATTTAAAATTTCTATTTATTAAAAGAAACCATTACAAGTTACAGAATTTTGTGGGGGAGAGCAGTCAGGGCACATGCCCAGGGTGGGGGCGGGATTGGGACAACTGTAACAGAATAACAATAAAAAAAAGACTTATAGAATTTCTATTTGGGGTGATGAAATGTGTCATTTTTTTAATTTCCAAATGCTTTTAACAGAATTTTTTTCTGATCTCTCATCCTTTTTATTTTTATAGCACATTTTATTTATTATGATATTACAGTTGTCCTGATTTTTCCTCTCCTTTATCCCACTCTGCCCAGCACCCCAACCCTCCAGCATCCCCCTCCCCAACCTTTAGTTCATGTCCATGGGTCGTACATGTAAGTTCTTTGGCTTCTCCATTTCCTGTACTATTCTTAACCTCCCCCTGTCTATTTTATGCCTACCAATTATGCTTCTTATTCCCTGTACCATTTTCCCCCACTCTCTCCTTCCCTCTGCCCACTCATAACCCTCCATGTGATCTCCATTTCTGTGATTCTGTTCCTGTTCTAGTTGTCTGCTTAGTTTTTGTTTTTGTTTTTAGGTTCAGTCATTGATAGTTGTGAGTTTGTTGTCATTTTACTGTTCACAATTTTTGATCTTCTATTTCTTAGATAAGTTCCTTTAACATTTCATATAATAAGGGTTTAGTGATGATGAACTCCTTTAACTTTACCTTAACTGGGAAGCACTTTATCTGCCCTTCCATTCTAAATGATAGCTTTGCTGGATAGGACCTACATTATCTTGGATGTAGGTCCTTGTCTTTCATGACTTTGAATACTTCTTTCCAGCCCCTTCTTGCCTGCAAGGTTTCTTTTGAGAAATCAGCTGATAGTCGTATGAGAACTCCTTTATAAGTAACTCTCTCCTTTCCTCTTGCTGCTTTTAAGATTATCTCCTTATCTTTAATCTTGGGTTACTTAATTATGATGTGTCTTGGTGTGATTCTTCTTGGATCAAATTTCTTCATCACTCTCTGAGTGTCCTGGACTTGAATGTCTATTTCCTTTGCCAGATTGGGGATGTTTTCCTTAATTATTTGTTCAAATAAGTTTTCAATTTCTTGCTCTTCCTCTTCTCCTTCTGGCACCCCTATGATTCAGATGTTGGAACATTTAAAGTTATCCCAGAGGTTCCTCAGCCTCTCCTCATTTTTTTGAGTTCTATTCTGGTTGGATGTTTATTTGTTAATTTTGTTGCAAATCATTGATTTAAGTGCCGGTTTCCTTCCCATCACTGTTGGTTCCCTGTATATTTTCCTTTATTTCACTTTGTATAGTCTTCATTTCACAACCAAACTCAATCATTTCTGTGGGCATCTTGGTTACCAGTGTTTTGAACTCTGCATCTGATAAGTTGTTTATCTCCTTGTCGCTTAGTTCTTTTTCTGGAGCTTTGATCTGTTCTTTCGTTTGGGCCATATTTCTTTGTCTTGGCACACCTGTTACATTGTAAGGGACAGAGCCTTAGGTATTCATGGGGTGGGGGGCAACACACTTCACTGCACTGTGGCATTGTATGTGGGGGAAGGGTCAGAGAGAGAAAAATGCCACTTGTTCATTTGCTTGGCTCTTGCCCCACTTTCCATCACTTCCCTTGCTTCCCACAAGTGGATTGTGCCTGCTCAGGTGCTGATTCCCAGTTGGGTGCATTTCTGGACATTCTAGGACCCTGTGGGTCTCTCCAACAGACTCTCATGTAAGACTGGGAGTTTCTCCTGCTGCCGCAACCCCCAAAGATTTTTACAGTCAGAGGTTTTGAGGCTTTATTTCCCCACACTGGAACCCTGGGTTGTGCAGTTTCTCTCACTCCCTAATTGTTCCTCCCAGCTTATCCACCTGCGAATGTGGGAAGTCTCATCAACCAGCCACCTCCTGGCCTACCCAGTCAGCCGCCACGCCATGTGTCCTCTCCACCCCTCCTACCAGTCTGGAGGAATGTTTCTTCTTTAACTCCTTGGTTGTCAGACTTCCATGCAGTTTGATTTTCTGGCAGTTATCATTGTTTTTTGTCTTTAAATTGGTTCTTTTCGTTGTGCGAGGAAGTAAAATGTTTCTACCTGCACCCCCATCTTGGCTGGAACTGGGGTGATGAAAATGTTTTAAAAATAGATAGTGGTGATGGTTGACCAACATTATGAATATAATTATTGCCCCTGAATTGTACCCTTAAAATGGTTAAAATGGAAAATTTTTATATATAATGTATTCATATAATGAAGTGCTATACCACAATGAAAGTGAGCAAATCTGGATGAATCTTACAAACATAATGTAGAGCAAAAGAAATATGACAGATTGAGCCTGTCTGGTGTAGCTCAGTGGATTGAGCGCGGGCTGGGAACCAGACAGTCCCGGTTCGATTCCCAGTCAGGGCACATGCCTGGGTTGCGGGCCAGGTCCCCAGTGAGGGCCATGTGAGAGGCAACCATACATTGCTGTTTCTTTCCCTCTCTGTCTCCCTCCCTTCTCCTCTCTCTAAAAATAAATAAAATCTTGAAAAAAAAAGAAATATGACAGATTGACAATGATTCTACTTATATTAAGGGGAAAAATCAACAAAATTAACCTGTGATGTTAAAAGTCAGGATAGAGCTTACTTTTGGAGAATGGGGCCGGAGAGTGATTGGAGAGGAGCATGAGGGGAACGCTCAGAGTTTTCCTTGTATTTGCCCAGACTTAGTCCCAAACCATCATCAGACATGATCATTTATATGAAAGCTTGGCAGTAAACATATTCCATGTTGAAACATTCAGAGTACTGAATAGATTTCTTTTTTAAATTTTTATTTACTTATTTGAGTGAGTGAGTGAATGAAACATGATCTGTTGTTTGGCCCATTGATGCACTCCTTGGTTAATCCTTGTATGTGCACTCACCAGGATGGGACCCCAACCTTGGCTTATCGGGATGACACTCTAATCAACTGAGCCATCTGGCCAGGGCCAAATAACTTTCTTGAACCTCATAATTTATCCTGGAACAACTTCATTGACATTTGCACTGATGTTGCAAAAACAAGGACAGATAAAACTGCTTAGAACTTAATATGAATCAAGGCAATAGGACTAAACAATCTAGTTGGCCCTGTATTTCTTTCTGTTAACTACTTTCAGAAAAAAAGCCCATTTCCCTTAAAATGGCCTCAATAAACAGCAAAAAAAATTTTTATTATATTTTGATCCATGAATATATACCTTAGAATTCTCATGACTTTAGTAAATTACACATAAAGCACTTTCATTGCATACTGAATTCTCCTGGTAGTCTTTCAGAAAAAGCACATATGTGATGCTATAAGCTAAACTAGCAGCTTTTTTTTAAATTATGGCAAAATATACATAACATTTACTATCTGAATCATTTTAAGCACACAATTCAGTACCTTCAGTACTAAAGGTATTAAGTACATTTATATTACTGTGCAACTACCACTACCATCCATCTGCAGAACTTTTTCATTATCCATACCTATTAAACAATAACTCTCCATTTCCCTCTCCCCTTAACCCCCCCATACCTCTATTCTACTTTCTGTCTCCATAAATTTGCCTATTCTAGATATTTCATAGACATGAACCATACAATAGCTGTACTTTTGTGTCTGGGTTTTTTCATTTAGCATAATGTTTTCAAGGTTTATCCATGTTGTAGCATGTATCCAAATTTCATTCCTTTTAATGGCTGAATAGTATTCCATTGTATGTATATACCACATTTTGTTTATCCATTCATCTACTGATGCACACTTGGGTTGTTTCCACCTTTTGGTTATTTTCAATAATGCTAAAATAAGCATTGGTGTACAAGTATCTCTTTGAGTGCCTGCTTTTAGTTCTTTGGGGTATACAGGGTGGGGCAAAAGTGGGTTTATAGTTGTTCATATGGAAAATAATACAATAATTTATAAATACTAATACAAGTCTAAACTCTGTCCTTTGCATACTCACAACTGTAAACCTATTTTTACCCCACCTTGTATATCTAGAAGTGGAGTTGCTGGATCATATAACAAAAACCTCCACATTGTTTTCTACAGAGGCTACACCATTTGACATTCCCACCAGCAATGCATAAGGGATCCAGTTTCTCCATATCCTTGCCAAAATTTTTATTTTCCATTTTATCGATAATAGCCATCCTAATGGTGTGAGCTTTTTCATGGTTTTGATTTCCATTTTCCTGATTGCCATTAGTCACATGAAAGTCGCATTCTTTCATGTGGTGAATGGCAATTAATATATTCTTTTATGAGACTCAAGTCTTTTCCCATTTTGAATTGGCTTGTCTTTTTGTTTTTGAGTTCTGGTAGTTCTTTACATATTCTGGGTATTAATCACATAATTTTACTTGAAACTATGACTGACAGGAAAACTGTGGTTATTCAGACTTGGTATTTGGCAGCCATTTTCTGATAAATGGATGAAATAAGCCTGTCATTTGATGGAAAACACCTTGCAGTATTTTTTTCCAATATAAAAATTAAGATTCCAAGCAAAAAAACTAATATTTTGGAAAATTTATATCCATCACTGTGAGTTTGACAGTCCTTCCAATAATTAGAGAACTTTTCTAGGGAGATTAGAGGTGACATTAATAAATGTGATTTTCTGATTTGTATAATAAAACATGTCAGAAGACGTGGATAACTCAGTGGAGCAGCATTTTCCAAAGAATTGATGCATACTGTTAACAAAATCTTGTGTGGGTAAAAAATGTTATTCATAGGTCAAGATATGTTCATGGATTGTAATTTAACTGTATAAAAAGTTCATTGAGCCCTGGCCAGTGTGGCACAGTTGGCTGGAGCACTGTTCCAATAAACCCGAAGGTCATAGGTTCGATTTCCCGTCAGACCACATGCCTGGGTTGCAGGTTGCATATCAGAGGCAACCAATCAATGTTTCTCTCTCACATCAGTGTTTCTCTCCTTCTCTCTCTCCCTCCATCACCCTTTCTCTAAAGTGAATAAGCATGTCCTCGGGTGAGGATAAAAAAAAAGTTCATTGATATGGCTTAAGATTCTACATTGCAACTAAACTTCAAAAAATCACCTCTTTAGACTGCTGGCCAAGATGGACGCTTCGCATAACCACAAGAAGTATCACAACTAACTCAAAACAAAATATAACCAGAACTGCCAGAAAATCTAACTGTATGGAAGTTTGACAACCAATGACTTAAAGAAGAAATATTCATTAGGTGGGTAGGAGGGGCAGAAATGGCTGGAAGCTGGGGTGGAGAGGATACATGTAGCAGCAGTGGTGAGGCCAGCAGAACTGGCAGTTCCACATTCACCTGTGGTGGATAAAAACCAGGAGGGACACCTGGGGAGAGAGACATCCCAGCCTCAGGCCAGATGGCAGCTCAGCCCAGGGTTCCAGCACTAGGAAAATAAAGCCTCATAACTTCTGGCTCTAAAAACCAGTGGGGGTTGGGGTGGCAGAAGAAACTGCAAGTCTGTCAGGAGAATCCACTTAAAGGAACTGCACTGCCAGAGAATGTACACAAACCTACCCGCTCTGGCACCAACCAGGACAGCAGTGAGAAGAGTGACAGTTGCATAAAAGAAACAGAGTCAGTGACTAGAAACTGGATGAGAGCCAAGTAAGCAGCATTGTTCCTTCTCAGCCCCCTCCCCCACATACAGCACCACAAAGCAGCAAAGCGGGTTGCCCCACCCTGGTGAATACCTAAGCTCCACCCCTTAAAAAGTCACTGGTACACTAAGACAGGGAGTCAAAGCAGTTCTGCCCAATACACAGAAGCAAACTCAGGAAGGCTGCCAAATTGAGGAGACAAAGAAATATGGCCCAAATGGAAGAACAGATCAAAACTCCAGGAAAAAAACTAAGTGAAAGGGAGACAGCCAACCTATGAGATGCAGAATTCAAAACTCTGATGATAAGGATGCTTAGAGATCTCATTGAGTACAGCAACTCATAAGAGAAGAAATGAAGGCTACACTAAGTGAAATAAAGAAAAATCCACAGGGAACCAAAAGTGGAGAGGATGGAAGCTGGAGTTCAAATCAATGATTTGGAACATAAGGAAGAAATAAACAGTCAACTGGTATAGAATGAAGAAAAAGAATTTTAAATTACAAAGTGTTATTATTGGGGAAAACATTAAAAAGTATACAGGATCTCTATGTGCTATTTTTCATGATTACATGTGAATTTACAATGATCTCAAAATAAAAATTTTTAATCAATTTTTAAATCACTCTTAAACCACAGATTGATCAATATTCCTTCGATACATCCAACTACTTTCAGTCATCCATTTCATTCAAACTCCTTACTCCAGCCACCTCCTTGTCAACAGATAACCACCAGCACCAACAACAACTAACATTTATTGGGCTTTTGTTATGTGACAAAGAACTTTATATAATCCTCCCAAGAGATAACTTTGAATTCTACTTTTCATAAAAAAACAGCAACCTCAGACACCACCCCCTACTTCATCCTCATCCATCCATTCCTCCTTTTTTTCCTTTAATAGAAAAGAAGGGTCCATTTTGCAGATTAAAGGCAATCCTTTCACTTAAGCACGGACCCTACTTCTCAGGATCCTAACTGCACCCAATACCTTTCTTGTATTTTGAACCCCTTTCTATTAGACTTAATCTGTCCGAATTTAGGTAAATTCACATGCACTCCTATAGTGTAAAAAAAAAAAAAAAAAAAAAGAGGAGGAGGAGGAAAGAAGGAAGAAGAAGGAGAAATAAGAAGGAAGAAGAAAAAGAAGAGGCAGCTAGCTTCCTCCCCCCAGCCTTACAAATACATCATCCATTCTCACTCCTCTTTTTGTAGCTACATTTCTTAAGAATTGTTCACATTTACTCTTTCTACTTCCTAAACTTCCATTCAGTTCCAAATCCACTACAGCTTGGTTTCTGCTCCTAGTCTATGATAGCCTGATCTCTTTCCAGCATTTGACACCTCTACCTATTCTTCCATTTAAGGTCTCTCTTCTTTGGGCCTCTCTGACATCACCAACCTGAGAGATTTGAGGTAAGTGGCACAGGTGACCTAAAAAGGAGGAAACAGAGTTATAATAAAGTAGGACATGCTAATGGCCAAGGAGGCAAAGGTAAGGAGATTGCTACTTTTTGAGAGAGAAGTTTGGGAGAAAGAAGGCAGAAGGGGCCACACTGGGCATGAAACGAAATGGTCGTGACTTTCATCTTCTTTTCCCCATCATTTCCACCTTCTCTCTTCCCCTACCCTTTCAGAGCCTACTTGGTACTCAAGAAAAAGCTGGAGGGTAATGGCGGGGACCGGCTTCGGGGCTACGAGAAGGGCCGACTCTACCGGCGGTGCGGACAGGGACACCAGGATGGAGGGTAATGAGGCACTTGAGTCGCCAGCGGAACAGGTGAGCCGGGCCGCGGTTGCAGCTCGGCGAGGGACCACTGGGAGCAGGCGCGAGCGCGCGAGCGCGCGAGCGCGCGAGCGCAGCGGCGCTTCCGGCCCCGGCCTCGGCGTGAGCAGCATCTTTAAATGTTCCGACTCTGTGCAGGAAATCCAGGTGGAAGCCGCCGCTGATCTCCGAGAATCCGGAGCTCCGTGCGGGATACGCTGGAGGCAGGGGGGTCAGAGGCTGGCGGAAGACTCCGACCGCCGCTAGCGCAAGTAGAAGAGCGGAAACAGTCTGGGCCCTTGTGTCCTTAGCGTCCTTTGTCCACTGCCCAACCGCTTGCCCAGCGGCGCTGAGAAATGGGCGGGGGCCTTGGGGTAAAGGAAATTCAGGTAAAACAGGTTTCTCTGCAGATCCAGTGCCTTTAAACCCGGAGAGCCCACACTTTTTTTAAAATGAAGAAATTAAGGCTTAAGGAACTAGAGAGTCGCCTGCAACAAGTGGATGGATTCGAAAAGCCCAAGCTACTTTTAGAACAGTATCCCACCAGGCCTCACATCGCAGGTAGGGCGGCTGGTGACCACTGCTTTGCTTCACGGGTTGGTTAGTCTTGTCTACTTATTCCATAATGAAATGAGAACAATTATTTAGATACAAAGACTGTCTAGAGGAAATCTGCTAAAAGATTACCTATCCCGTTAAAGAACTTTCTTAACTTGAAAGCTAAAGACGCCCCCGACAGACACACGTTGTCATTTTACTGTTTGGTTTTTTGCATATCCCTTGACACTGTGAGACATCATCTTAATGTGTTTGTTTTTCTCATTGCACGGTACACTCCTTGAGGTCAAAGAATTTGTTGATCTTGTTCACACAATTCCCAGTGCCTGAAGAGTTTCTGGTACTAGCAAGGTGCTCAGTAAATATTTGCTAAATAAGGATCAATTTCCTATTGCAACAAATTGTCAGCACAGAGACTTCTATGCTACACTCTGCCCTATAAATGAATACTAGATTTGCCAGCTAAAGAACTGAGTTTAACAAATCCAGAATAGGTGCTATGTAAATATGAGAATGCATTTCAATTTTAACAAGTGATCTGAGAATCAGCAGTGTTGCTTGATGTGAGAGACTGATACCAGTAATACAGTAGAGAATACAGGAAAAACCGTTCTATTTCATAAGTGTATTACCAAAGTCATTGGTGAGTCTTAGGAAAATTAATTTGTCAGCAATACCTGCAAGGAAGAAATTCGTCCAACTCCAACATAGTTTTGTTTGTACGCTGCCAATGAAAGTTAAGGAAAATACATGCATACCTGCATTTAACGCCAACATGTTGTCATAATTTCAACCAAAAATTGGCACAAAACTGTCTAGGTTAAGATCAGTTTACCAATTTAGATAATGACTTCTTTAATGAATCTGGTTATAGGGTTTCTAAGTAGAATCCAATTTTTTAAAAAGACCGTTTCACCCTCATGTGCTAATTCTTACTTTATTATTTTTTAATTGGTTTTTAGAGAGAGAGAAAAACATCAGTCTGTTGTTTCACTAATTTATGCATTCATTGGTTGCTTCTTGTATGTGCCCTGACCAGGGATCAAACCCAAAACCTTGGCTATTGGGATGAGACTCTAGCTGACTGAGCTACCCAGCCAGGGCTTTGGGCTATAATTCTCCACCAGCTTCAAAGTCTCTAACACCTGCAGCAATAATCGGGACAGTGCATTCAGCCTGAGATGTCCTGTAATTGTGTTTTTGATGAAACCTCTGGATCCTGGGGCATCAGTGATGGCCAGTAGTCCTTGCAGATATCCACAAGGAGATATCAGTGTTCTTTACTCATGGGTAACCTTCAGTATATCCCAGGTCTTTATGTATTTGAAATATCCTTTTCCAATCTCAGCAGCTTCTGCTCTACTTCTCAAAAGTTCTCTTATCTGCTCGTATTAGTAGAAATGAATATAAGTGCCTGTGGATCATAAATGTGTCTGAATACATGAGTCTAAAGGCTGCATTGTGGATGTAGGTCTTTTCCTTTCCCATTCTAGCTTAAGCTTATGGTAACTGTGTTCTGGTGACAAATTTGTTGCAAAAAAAGTTCTGTGCCATTTTAATGTTAATGCTGTGGTTCCCAGACAGATTCACAAATCAGTAAAATTTCAAAATAATTTTGGACACTGATACAGGGTTGCCGAGTTTATGTATTAATAAGGAAAGAATTTTGTTTGTTTGTTTCTTAAAATTTATCTTTATTTTCCTGATTTTTTCCTAAAGGTTGTTTTAAATCATATATACTGTTACAGTTGTTTCTGCTTTTTCTCCTTTTTCCCACCTCCACTCAGCCCCCACCTCTCCCCTCCCTAAGTCAATCCCCATTTCATTGTCCCTGTCCATGGATCGTGCATAAATGTTCTTCGGTTAATCCCTTCACCATCTTTCATCTGGTCGTCCCCCTCCGCTCTGGCAGCTGTCAGTCTCTTCGATGTATCTATGTTTCTGTTTCTGTTTTGTTCGTTAGTTCATGGTGTTTATTTGATTCCACAATACATGAGGTCATGTGGCATTTGCCTTTCACTGACGAACTCATTTCACTTAGCCTAATATTCTCCAGATCCATCCATGCTGTCACAGAATGTAAGAGTTTCTTCTTTTTTTTTACTGTTGTGTACTATTTCATTGTGTAAATGTACCACAGCTTTTTTACCCACTCATCCACTGATGGGCGCTTCGGCCGTTTCCAAGGAAAGATATTTTTAAAACCTATTTATGCTTACCACCCTTTCATAAAAATATTTCAGCATCAAAGAAAACTTATATATATATATGTGTGTGTGTGTGTGTGTGTGTTTAGCCATGTTTTGTACAGGCTGAGGAAATATAAGACATTTTGACCTTATGTTTCTCATTTTACCTCAAAGTCTTGTCATTCTTGGCATTGTCAGCAGAGACTAGTTTTGGAAATCACTGGTATGTGTTTTATCATTTCGTTGTGGGCCCTTGTACTACGTGCCAAGCTATTATGCCTTATGTTTTGTTTTGTTCTGTTTTGTTTTTCATTATCTAGAATACCATTTGGGGGAGGACTAGATAATGCAGGACAAATTATTTTAAATTTGTCCTGCATTATCATAGGGACAAATTGGATTTTGGTCTTCAACTTGCTTACTTATTCTCTGATATGTTCTTTGCTCTTTTAGCATGTATGCTCTATACAATTCATAACACATATGATGACATTGAAAATAAAGTGGTTGCAGATCTAGGATGTGGTTGTGGAGTACTTAGCATCGGAACTGCAATGTTAGGAGCAGGGTAGGTGATCCGGTATGTACTGTTTGGGATGGGGTGGCTTTAATAAGCATAAATAAATAGATCCACTGATTATATTTATGGGACTTTGTAGTGTAAGATGAGGGGAGCAAGAATCTGATAATGAGTACATTTTGAATTAGCAGAACAAACTGAAAAAACAGTAACAGCCCCAGCCAGACTGGGCAGTCATGCCGTTGAAAGGGAACACTCACTCTTACTTTGCCAGATGGGTTAAAAATGTATATGGTTTTGATTGTGTTAATATTTTTACTTAGAAGCTGTTAAGTAGTCACTCTTTGTGTTTTGTATTCATAGGTTATGTGTTGGATTTGACATAGATGAAGATGCATTGGAAATATTTCATAGGAATGTGGAGGAGTTTGAGTTAACAAATGTTGACATGGTTCAATGTGATGTGTGCTCATTATCTAACAGAATGTCCAAGTCATTTGATACAGTAATTATGAATCCTCCCTTTGGGACCAAAAATAATAAAGGTTAGTAACAAAAATCAGGTGTACTGATTTTGAAAACCACTTGCTTGTTGATTGTTTACATTAAGCGATTTTATCACTTGTCATTAAACAAACTAATTTCTTACCAGCAGTTACTACAATGTCAGTTTGTCTAACGTATGGATAGGGAATTGAATGTTTCAATCTTTGTTATTATAAATTTGTACTAAATGAAAAATATCTTTTTATTAATTTATTTATACTCCATCTGGTTTCAAGAATTATTTACTTAACCCTTATAAATGATTATGAATCCTATAAAGTATTTTATACTTTCAGAACTTTTTTTTAATGCCTTAGCACACCTGAGGTTTTCATCATGTGAGTCACTGGGTTTTTATTTTGTGTGTGCTGTGGGCGAGGAGAGTAGAAGGCCAGTGAGATGAGGAGAAGATGCACAGGTTAAGTCCTCCTGGCTCCGCTCACCCTTGCATGACTCTGATTACTGCTCTATCTGTTCCATTCCCTCTCTTTGAAAGTCATTCATTTGGGATATAATATTTACTTCATCCTTATTCAAATAAGGCAGTATAATTCTGGTTTTATTCTGTCAACCTTCTTAGATATTTAGGTGCATTACTTATTTGTACCCTGTCTTTCTGCAGAGGGAATTTGAAGTGGCTATTTTGGTATTTATTACTACCTTGTATAAATTAAATTCACTTAATTTTCTATTTTGATAAAAGGTATACAATGTAAATTGGAGCTTTTTGTACTCTTAACAGGGACAGATATGGCATTTCTAAAGACTGCTTTGGACTTGGCAAGAACGGCAGTATATTCTTTACACAAAACCTCAACAAGAGAAGTAAGTTCAAATCTTGTGATAGTCTGTGTCATTTAATTTTAAATTCATAACACTGTTTTAAGGATTTGCTGTGAAATTTATTTACTGTTAAAAATCTGAATACCAGAGTATTTATTTTTCCTGACCTTTTTTAACATCTGGCACTTAGAAACTGAATTTTCCCTTTAACTAGCTAGCATTTGTGATAGCTTTCCTGGGCTATCCAACCTTTTGGGGTATGCAACCTTTTGGCGTCTCTGGGCCACACATTAAATACACAAACACTAACGAAAACTGATAATCAAAAAAAAGGTTTTAAGAAAATTTATGATTTTGTGTTGGGCCACATTCATAGCCATCCTGAGCCTCAGGCAGCCCATGGACCACAGGTTGGACTCCATAGCCTATATACTGGTGAGGTTTGTTTTTTTTTTGTTTTTTTTTTGGTGGGGGGGTGGTCAAAGATTTGTTCCGGCAAGAACTGTTACCAGGAAAGAGACTATAATTCAGGAGTAGAGAAGTATCGTATAACTAGGATTAAAGTGTCCTGTTTTCCTGGGTCTTTTTTTTTTTTTTTAAAGATTTTATTTATTTATTTTTAGAGAGAGGAGAAGGGAGGGAGACAGAGAGGGAGAGAAACAGCAATGTATGGTTGCCTCTCACATGGCCCTCACAGGGGACCTGGCCCACAACCCAGGCATGTGCCCTGACCGGGAATCGAACCGGGACCGTCTGGTTCCCAGCCCGCGCTCAATCCACTGAGCTAC
>PVJI01014479.1:0-44027 GCA_004026765.1 Micronycteris hirsuta
GGGGTCTTCTTTCCTTCTTTTAGCTGAGTGCCTAAAGATGCTTCTAAGAGAGGTGTGCTATCAACAGCTCACTCTTCAGTGAGATATTAATTACTTACTTTTTTCTCTTAGGGCTATTTTCATTCTAGGCCCAGGTTCAATTTGTGGAGTAAATGGTCCTCTTTAAGTCACTCTCTATTGAAGTCACCTAAGAATTGTTTTGAGTAGCAGCATCCTTGGAACCATACTCATGTGTCTGTAGGTCAACCTTGAGCTCCTTTTTAAAAGAGGGGCATGAATTACTGCCCCCAAAACACATCAAATAATATCCCAGGCCAAAGAACCACTCACTTCCATTCCCACAGTTGATGACACAGACACCAAGGCCAATTTCTCTCACTCCTCTCTTTTGAAATTTGTCTTTTTGGAAATTTCCTCTAGCAAATGGCCCCACTAGGTGCCTTTAGGCCAGGAGCCTCTCCTTATCCCAGAGATGGGATATATGAGATGTCCAAGTATCTACATCTCTAGGCCATAAAAAAGGTCAAAGAGGCCTGGATAATGTCTAATCATGTAATGTGTACCGACATGGATTTAAGGATAACACATCCACTCTTCTAGCCAGCAGTATGGTCTGGCCGCACCACCGCCTGTAAAGTTTACCACTTGATTTTGGATCCTTCACAGAGAAGCAGCTGCTGCTGAGTTGACATGCATGGAGCCCTTTTGCACCAGGCACAGAGCTAAAGGCTTCATGTTCATTATTTCATTTAATCTTTATGATAACCTATGTAGCAAATTAAAAGAAATTCATGCATCCACCTTGGGAAGTGTAGCCCTGATGTTTCACATCTAACAGAGCACGGTCTTTCATGAAACATAAAGACGGCATGCAGGACCCACGCGTGTGGTAGCAGAATGTCCTGTGGGGAAATCAGGCTGGCATGTTCCTTAGATTTAAAATAAAACCTTGCTCTTGCTAAAAAACCTCTCTCTCCCTGGATCAAAAGGACTTATGCTAATACATGCCTAGGCTCTTCCCAGCCAGTGTTTATGGTTCTTTTGAATTCAGCCCAAGCCTGTTGCCCTTCCATTTGCATATCTCTCCTTTTGATGTACCTTCCTGGACCGTCTACCGCCTAACTCGAATCTACAATCTATGCATAGTTAATGAAGACCATTCTGATGCTCTGCGCCCTAGATCATCAATAAAAACCCCTGGACCCAAGGCTCGGGGCCTCTCCCATACGATAAGGGAGTGGTCGCGTGGTCCCGGATTTCTCTAGTCTTGCATGTTTCCTTGTGAACTTACTCACGCATCAATCACGGCCATACGAATTCTGTGGGACAGGATTTGCGACAGTAAATAACCACTCCCATTTCAAAACTAAGAAAATAGGCACAGTAACTTGACTGTGGACACCCACCTAGTGGGACTGGAGCTGGAATTTAAAGCGGGGCAGACCGTCCTGGAACCACTTACTTCCCATAACGCAATGCTGTGTCCAGTGAACCATACCAGAGGGCACCCTGCTCACGTCCACTCCAGTTAAAGGTGTTATGTTTTATTTTTCCTCCTGGGGATGAGGGTGGAGTAAAGTTTACACATTCTTCCCACCGCCCCCCGCCCCCGCCCAGTTTCTGTCCAAATGCCAAAGCTCCTTCAATATTGAAAAATTTCAGACCAATATAAATGGTCCACCAGTATCAATCACTGTAATTCCAGGTCTAAAAGAATAAAACTCCCCAAAGGAAGCCATTGCACTATGAATAAAAAAGCATGTTCAATAGTAGGAACTGGATTTTCCTTGCTGGGGCAGTAAAAGAGAAGATTGGTTTTAAGGACAACTTTCAGAAAGTTTCAGGCTTCAATCACCAAGGTTGGAGCATGATAATTAAACAGAGCTTCTGGTGCACATGGTCAGAGCATGTTAACAGGAATTTTCTTCAGAAACTGTGAATCATCCTAGCAATGTTCGAGATCTCAAGGTAAAGGTGAGAATTTATGGGCTTATTTTTCTTCTTTCCATGTCATCTCAGAGTGGCAAAGCAATTGGGATGCAATGTCATAAAACAAAGGCTCTTATCTAATGTTTTCCGGTGACATCTGGGACTTGTAGGAATGGCAATTCCTGTCCAGCTTCTGACACATCCAAGTGTGGATGTCTGATGGGGCCAGGTCCCATTTAAACAGGCATCCTTGACTTGAGCTGGTTGAGCATGAGGACAAGAAAAACTATATATATATATACATACATATGTACATGTATAAAACAATCTTCACTCCATTGGAGAAGATGAACAGCATTTAAAATGTCTAACAGACCCAATGTCAGAGCCGTGACAACGCACCTCGGCAGCGGACTCAATCTCTCAGGTCTGTCCGCTGGTTCCTGTGGGACTGAGGGAGGTCAGGTAGCTCACACCAGCCCATGTCCAGCAGTGCCCAGTGGGATGGGCCACTGAAGCAGACCCACCCCCTGAAGACCTCTGATGTCCAGGACATGACACATCAACCGGAATAAGAAAATGCGGCAGAAGACTTCAGGGGAGAAAGGGGTGGAAAGTGAAATAATGACTCAGGAAATCCTGAGGCTCTAGATGAGGCTCAAGGGAGAGAATATAATGGGGGTCATGGCAGAAGGTTACATTATAGCAGTCATTGAGTGTAAATGCAAATTATATTTAATTTCCATGACAGCTTTAATTTGATGATTTAAATCTAGTAAGCATCTAGGGGAGCCATGTGCCCCACCATCCAGGGCCTGCTGGAGTGATTTTTTTTTTTTCCAAGATGATCAGGGAAACCAAGAAGGCAAATTTGGGAGTAAAATGTGTGCATTTCTAAAAACTCCAGAAGTAACTGACACGCCACAGCCAGGACTGAGGAACTGCCCTAAGCATCTGTAAATCAGTGCATGTAGGTAGCACCTTGCAAGAGTAGCTAAAGCAGGATTTAAGAAGTGTCAGAAAGCAAGAAGGGCACAGAGAGGAGAAAGGTGACTGCCGAAAGGTTGGGTGGGGGATATAAATGAAGAAGAATTTTGTGTCAGGCTGGCTCTGGCCATACAAAATCTTTTCATATGTAATTTCTGGATTTTCAAAATGCAAACTGAAGAAAAATCCATCTTTTGAACCATGTTGTTAAAAAAGGACTGATGGTGCATTCACATTTAGAGAAATAAAGTGAGACTTGCCTTGTGGGTAGGTGAATTGGGTTCCCAGACCCAAATCCACTATGGGGAGAGGCTTCCACACACCAGCAAACAATTCTCAGACACCAGCAAAGTGTCAGAGGATTCAACTCAATTCTGACACTATCTATTGGACATATGGCTGCAAATTCCACAGGTTAAGGGTTTAGTCCTACAAACTGCCCCACCCCCCAATAAACATTTCAGATGCCAAACTCAAGCCCAGGTTACCTGTGCTTCTGACCAACTGGCCAGAAATTGGAGGTTCCAACAAACCCCTCCAACTCAGAATGCCAAGGTTGTCATCTGAACTTCTGATTGACTGGCTATGAATCAGAAATTCCTACTATTCATGTAGGAAGCTGGTTAGTTATTAATAAAGGAAGGGAACAAATAGAATCAGACATGAAGACTGATACTAACTAGGAAGCTGCAGCTTCACAGAATTCCCAGGGCACAGCCGTATTCTCCACCGAAGAGACTTCAGTTCCAAAGTGGGCAGAAAGAACTGCTTTCCAATCTCCCTGGAGGACCATTAGCTGGGATTACTGGGGGAAATTCCTTTGCTGGGTACATGCACAGCAGAAGCCAGGTGACAAAAGTGTGGGGCATGTATAGCTGGAACCAAAATGGTGACATAAAGTGAAGGAGTCCAGTCTGGGAAAATCTGGGAAAGAACTGGATAGGATAAGGGCAGGAAACCCCAGAAGACCCAAGAAAGTGATTAGATAGGAGGAGGGCCACAGAAAAACCCTTCAAAAATGAAGAAGATTGGTTAGTTTGAAAGAAAGCTTACCCCTTCCCAAGCCCAAAGTAATATAATCAAAACTTAACAAAGGGCCTGGTAGCAGCACAGGCCCAAGTGTGGGTTGACACCCAGACCCAAGAGCAGCACTGGTCTTGGTCCGTGTGCCGTTGGGACTTGGTGGTGGATGTATAGATGAGAAATAAGATGCAGATAAGTTCTGCATTTTTGGGTCTTGGCTTGGGTGCAGGTCTGAGGACTCAGGGGCTGCACTTCTTCCATAGTGAGACAGAGCTGAGCCACTTGGTTGTGGGTGAGACATCCGGCAGCTGGGGGGAGTCCTTTGTTTTTGCTCCAATAAATCTTGACACAATTACTCACATATTCCTATACGTGAGTCCCTGAAATTGCTTTCTCACAATCCTGTGGAAGACTCTTATTTCCACCAGCAATACTGCAACCCCATCCTTGGGTTCAATTAATTTGCTCGAAAGGCTCACAGAACTCAGAGAAATATGTTACTAGATCACTAGTCCTTTGCAAAAGGATATAACTCAGAAATAGCCAGATGGAAGAGGTGTATAGGGCAAGTTATGAAAAAAAGGTCAAGGTGCTTCCATGCCCTCCCCAGGCACACCACTCTCCCTGCATCTCCACGTGGTCACCAACTCAGAAGTTCTCCAAACCTCATCCTCTTCTGTTTTGATGGAGGCTTTGTTATATGGTCATGATTGATATAAATGAAGAATAATTTTGTGTCAGGTTGGCTCTGGCCATACAAAATATTTTCATATGCAATTTCTGGATTTTCAAAATGCAAACTGGCAATTAATCATTGGCCACTGGCAATTGACTCAACCTCCAGGCCCTCTCCCTTCCCTGGAGGTCTGGGGGTGCTGGGGCTGAAAGTTCTAACCCTTTAATCACGTGGTTGGTTGTACTTTCCAAAAGCCAGCTCATTAACATAACAAAAGACACCTTTTCCCCACTCTCAACACTTAGGAAATTGTAAGAGTTCCAGGAGCTTTGAGCCAGGAGTTTACCTTGTCTCAAGTCTTTACATTTCTTATGCTCAATAAGGGCCTCCTGTGGCACTTTCCAGTTTTACTGACCTCTGGAAATACTGTCGTCTGCCTCGCCATGTCCAGATGGGCAAAAAGATGTCACAGCCCTTTTCTTGATGACAGCTGTGTGCACATTCATGTGAACATGCCACACATGCCCAGCTGCCATCCAGGCTCACCCATGGTAGGTGAAGAGGCACACAGAGCAGTATCGACGGGAAATGATGAAACCGATGAGGTTCCTCGTGACTGGTTTGTCACTATAGCTTTAGAAATCATCCCCCAAACTCCTCTTCACCACGTCTCATAGACCTAGCCTTTCCCCTTGATAATCCTTAACCCCTGAGGCAGGCGAAGACAATAGCCTGGACCTGACTTTCGGTTACAAGGACAAGGTCTGGACCTCTGGTAGGTTAAAGGCAACCTCTTGACCTCTGTTATGCTTGAGCTCCTGAGCCTTAAAGTGGACCTCCCTGGCAACTTTTCCATGAAATCAGACAGAGGGACTCTGGAGCTGACCTCAGAGCTGTCTTCAAGACCTGAATAAATGATTTATTACCCTATGTCATCTCAGACCAACAGCTCCTAACATGACCTGGAACCCTTAACCCATGGTGTCTGTGATTTTGCCCTATACACTTTGAAAGCTACACAGCATCAGAGAGCCCCGTCTTTCAGGGCAGGCATTTGCCCAGACTCTGGATTGGCCAATTCTATCATAAACCACTTCCTTCCTTCACTGCAGACACCTGCTTGTGTATTTCCTTCAGCTGGTGCACACAGGTGGACAGGCTCAAATACTGGGGTTCGACAATAATAAAATTCAAGTATTTCCATTTCTGTTTGAAATGTATTTCTAGTATTTTTCTTCCCCCTCTGCTTCTATCCCGTCCTTACTCCTAATCTGATTGTTTAGGCAGAAGATGATTATGATGTCAACAGTTTTCTCACTGACAGCAAGGGGAAAAGTCACCACTGGTTTTTCTGAAAACACTAATCATGTTAATACCCCCATAAAATTTGAGATTTGGTTGTGGTGTAATTACTAACCAATAAAAATTATATTAAGAAAAAAGATCACCTTTGCAAGGCACTTGGTTTATAATTAGTTCACAAGAACTGCTGCCTTTAAATACATAATTAACTTAAGCCTATGTCCTCATCTGTATTAACCATTCATCCATTTTCTTCTCTGAAAAGTGGAGACTGAAGTTTTCTGTTCTACTTGAAGTCCTCCCAGGAAATATTTCGAGCCCCGACCGCATTACAGAGTGGCCAGGACCACCAGAGATGGTTACTGTGCTGTGGCAACCACCTAAGTTGGGTCCCCCGAGAGCAGATGGGGTGGTGCAACAAGCTGCATTTACTTTTCCATAAAAACAAATCAGCATAATTTGATCAAATCTTCTTTCCAATTGAACAGGGCACGAAACTCGTCTGCTGAATGAGTTGCGTGCTGTAGGTGCTTGAGTTGAGCACACCACTAATATCAGGACAGAGGTCACTACTAATTGGCTTAATTGCTCTGCCCATGAGAATAAAAAAATATTTAATTTTTATTGGATAGAATCTCATTATCATAATGCCATGCAACTTTATCATAATGGTAATCCTAGTTCATTGGTCTCCTGTAGGCACACGAGATCTTCCCAATAGCATCAAAAATGCAATGATGCCTGCCTACTTGGTAGTGTTTCTACAGGTATCACAAATAACTGAGAGAAACAAACTTTCATCACAGAGTTAAAATATTTAATGGCAAAATTAGAGTTTGCTGTAATAGTGAATCATGAGCAGGTGTTACTTGTCTCTGAAAGAAACAAAAATTATATGACATCTTAGAGAACTTCTGAAGAATTAACTGTACAACAGACATCAGCGGTGTCACAATTCTAAAAATTAAGAGAGAAATCTATCTTTAATGTCTCAGTAAGGGCATTCTGTAAATATTTTTTACATAAATGCACAACTTTTGTTAGCCACAAAAGTAGTATCAAGACAGATTTCACCGTAATTTGAAGTCTAACACATAATCGTTATTTTTTCAGAGCTTAAAAAATGTTAACTACTGATCCTGTTACATTTTACAAATACATTCTTTAATATGAAACATTAACCTGAATAACTGCATACTTCCTGTACACAGATATCTAATAATACTAGTGAAGAAGACTACGGCTACATTCCAGGAAGTAATAACACTGGGAAATTTCTTTTCTTTATGCGTTGTCAGTACAATTTAAGAAGTCCTTCACAAAAACACAATATCCCGAAAACTCATAGTGAAGTGCAGAAATGAGACAAACAGAAATTAAATGTCTTCCCGCAAACTCAACCAAATGAATTGGTCCCAAATAATGTGAGTCATTTTAGCAATTTCCTCTAGGTCAGATTTTATTAATATCTTGTATTGCAGCACCTCTACAAAAGGATAGCAAAGAACTTCACGTGTGTCGTCACAGGGCTCCTGTGCAGCGAGCGGTCCAGGAGGCTGAGGAGGGAGCAGGATTACTGCTCTGGCCTCTCTGTGGGGTGGAAGCCTATGCCTGACTTTGACACTGGGAGGTCAAGGGCATGACCACCGCCTGGAAGCAAATCAATAGAAGAAACTAATTCAGACAGGTCTTCTTCTAATCCAGGCTATTTCCAATAAGACTTATGTTTGAAATGATTAACAGAGACTGGGAAAAGATGTGGAATACTTATGAAGAGTAACTATCGCAATTCAACCAGAGAGGAAGAATATCAAATTTCACAGTATGCTTATGACCTCATCCTCTGCTACTTTAGAAGCAGCTCTGCAAAGCTCTTGTTATATAGTTGGCAAGAAATTGTATTTTGAGTTTGGCCTATTGTCAGGGGGTTTTTAGAGTCACCCTTTCAATTATTTATTTCAACTATCTACCTCTGAAGCTAGAATTCAGTTTGGGAAGATTGATGTGTGTGTGTGTGTGTGCATGCGTGCGCATCCTGAAATGAGATCTGCAAACAAAACCTCTTTGGAGTGATATTTTGGGCTTGCTTTAGGAATTATAAATGTTTCTAATGGTGTCCATCAGATAGAAAGTTTCTTGTTTCTTTAAATGTTTTAGACACCAAAAGAAAAGCGCAGAATATTACAGTAAACTTACATAGTTTACCATACACATTTTACAGAGTTTTCTAAAACTGGATCATCTCCCTAAGAGGATTCAGAAATTTGTCTCCAGCAAATCTCCTCTCCCTTTGAATAGGTACTGCCTCAGACCATTCTTCCCCAACAGCCCAACTTTCTATCTCCTTGGGAATTTGAATCAGCATAAACAATCCGAAAGTCATCTTACACTGCTACCTAGGAGGCTACCATACACGTGGACTCAACCGGCTCCATGGATAGGAAGAGACCGAAAGGGCCCTGGAGACTCAGGCAGCTTAAAAATCAGTGCGCTGCAGCGGGAGGCTGGCAATGTGTCTGAATGTACAGTTGCCTCCTTTCAAAAAGACTTTTTGTGGCTTTTATGTTCAGCACTTTAACCCTCTAAGAAGCCAACTCCCAGACTCTAAACCCAGTACTATCTCAAATAATACAAAATCACACGTGTGAACCAACTTTTTTTTCAGTCTGACTGCAGCGGAAGGGCTTCACGACTGCTGTTTTCTGTCAGACCAGGTAAGCTGCAATTGCCGAGAGATGCAATTTGTCAAGAAACCCACACTTGAAATTACATTAGATAAACAGACAGCAATAACATCAAAACTTCCACAAATCAGATACCAGGAAACTGAAAGTCATTTCCCAAGAACATCGTGAGGGTGTTTCTAAAATAGACATAACTTTGTAAAAAGAAAAGAAAAAAGATTTTAGATGTAGTATGTTTTCACATTATCAGTTACACAAACCTTTGTCTGGACAAATCAATTCTTGATAAAAATCCAAGTTCTCTTCAATACCAGCTACTGGAATTTGGTACAACGACGAAAGAAGCAGCCGTAAGAGCACAAAAGTTTTTAAATAGGCTTTTTCTTAGGTCTTTAATCTCAAATATTTGTTCTTTCTATGATAATTTCAAATAATCAGCCTAGAAACAAGTATTCAGACTGCAGCTCAAACGGGAGATTTCTATCTGTGATTCTGATGTGTTCTGAGTGCTAGTTTTGGCCATGCCAAAGATTATCACGTAAAATGTGAAATCTGAGATTGCTCTTTCCCCTGATAAATCCAATTGTTTTCCATAATACAGATTTATTTCTCAGGATACAGAATCTTAACCTTCAAATTAAGAGTAGCTGGGATACTGAGTGGAACCAATCACTGCTTGCCTTTTATTTCCAACCAGGAAAAATAACATCTGATGTCACTGTATTAAAATGTCTTCCTGCTTCACATCAGAAAAAAATACACGATGTCGGTTCAGGCCCAATTCAGTATATCATTTGGTCCAGATTTCATATTCCAACTACCCCCACCCCATAAAAACAGGGAAAAGATACACACATGTACACACAGTGGAAAAAACACAAACACACTGAAGCTGTTACTACTGCAGCACTCAGCACGATGTATAAACACCATGCCTTTGTCATATTAACAGAAACACAGACTAACATATCAAAAGAAAACAAAAACCTTAAATGTCCATATATCATCGGGAAAAAGAAGCAAGTGGAGGTCCGGAATTCTTGTAAAAACTGCTGAACAGACTCTTCCGTTTCTCTTAAGAGGGTCACCAGGAGAGGCAGTCTCTCAACATTTGTGCTTCATGGCGAGCTGAGGAGAGAGAGGCAGGAGGAAAGGGGGGTGTTACTAGGCGGTGGGAGAGTTCAAGGTGTGCTCCGTCCTGTGTCCCCAGGGAGAAGCAGCACTGAGGTTCTGCTTCCTGGGGCAGGTCACCATTACCATGCACGGTGGCATCTAGTAAATGTGCAACGTTTTCCCAAATCGTCCACGGAACCCTGCATCTGCTACTTCTCCTCACAGTAATTTTGTTAGTATACGTGTCCAGGTGGGGCAGAGTGCTTTGTAGAGCTCCCTCATTCCACCGGAGAAGCAAGTGGAAAAGCCAATGCACAGGCAGAATGAGGGACCTGCCCCTGGAACAGGTGGTGGGTAGGAGAACGAAGACCTCTGGGCTCCCGGGTTACTAGGTATCCAGGAAACCCAATACTCTTCAAATGTAAGCATTTACTGACATCTCCTACAGTATGAAAAAATCAACAATGGTAGAGAAACAATTTTCAATGATCCATTCAATATCCAATCTGGACAGTCAATCAAGTCCAAAGTGCTTGATTAAACTACGTTAGGGCTGAACAATAGACCAAGTCCAGACCTTGATTTACTGCGCATCCTGTTAGGTAGCAGCTGGGAAGGAGGGGCCAGAGGGGAAATAAAGGCAGAGCCCTTGCCATTACAATCGAATGAAGGAGGCTAGAAGCAAAAGGAAGACAGGTCTCACCAATGAACTCAGCAGTCCCGAGCTCAGTCTGGTAAGATTGCCAGATGTCCCAAGCATTGCAAGCACAATAGCACAGGAGAAAGGGGGTCCTTGAGACTGTACTCAGCAGGGGGGTTTCCATTAGCTGCTGTAACAGTCTCACGAAGACTGTCAGGTGTCCTAACATCATGAGCAGGAGGAAGGGGGGTCGTCCTTGAGACTCTGTACTGGGAAAGGGGCCCCCTGTAACAATGTTACTAAGACAAGAGCTTTTGCTAACTGAGAAAGAAAGCCTCTGTCACTGTGGTGGTGGGGTGGTACCTCTAGAAGCCAGCTGAGGTATATAAATCCCAAACCCCAATAGTCGGTAATCCGAGTGCCCTCTTGTAACCCTTGCTCAAGTGCATAAATAAATGACCTCATTTCCAGTATACGTGTTGGTCTCTCGCTTGAATTCATCTCTTGCAGTGAGACAAGCATCAAGGTCGGGGAGAAAGGCCTCCTCACTCGGGTCTCTCTCTCCCCACCATCCGAAACAATCCCACTGGTATCTGAGAAATGCAGTTTATTAAAATGTTAGGTCTTTATAAATGGGAACACCAAATACCATTGTATCATTTAATATCTCCCCTGGCCCAGCTAGAGTCCTTAATGATATATTTAAGGAAATGAATGCAGGTACAGAAAAATTAAATCTGACATTGCTTTCCTTAGCCATGTTCTTTCCAAGGAGCCTAGAGGTAGAGTTGAGGTCGAATTGTAATTCTTCATATGTCTAGAGTCTGATATTAGGGATTAATCCCTGAGTTTGGGGCCGGAGTGACAGAGGCAGGTGGCAGGGTTCTGGGACTGAGAATGTTTCTGAGCAGAGGGCAGGAGATCCCATGTAGGCAATAGCTTTGTAGAACCTGTCACCTGCATCACGGCCAGGTTCTTGGCCCTTGAAGAAGTAGCAGGGGGAATCTCCCTGCTTCCACCTGGAGGGGCTCTGCATCACACCGCAGACATCATTTCCCCAGTGTAACCCAGGGCTACTCTGGGCTCCCCTTCCTCTTCTTGCTGTCTCCGACAAAGAAGTTAGAACCTGGGGCTACCACCTCAGCTAGGTCACCTGCAAGAGCAGCACCAATATTTTTCTTGCAGCTGGTGCACCCAGGCCAAGTCAGCATGGGATGGAGAAGGGACTGTGGACCGAGCCCTTCTGTTGCTCAACTAATCTCTGCTTGGGAAACCTCAGCTGAAAGAGCTCCAGGGCCTCTGTCTGGTGAATAAAGCCTAAACAAAGACCTCCACATGCCTTCTGCAGGGCTGACCCCAAGAGCCAGTCAACTGCCAGACAGTGTGAAGTCCTGAGCATGCCCAGGCTGTGCACTCAGTGCTGTGGGTGTTTGCTGTGAAGGTTGGGGGTGGCTTGTAACCCCTGACCTCAGAGAGTTTATGGGAAACAAGGTGGATGGGAACGGCGGAGACAGGGCTCTCCGTCAGATCCATCCCAGTCCCTGGCCACACTCTGAGCCCCTCTGCTGAATGGCCCCACTTCTTCCTCTGTCTTCTAGCTTTTATACATTATTTAGCAACATGGAACATTCAAATCAACACAGAGCTGTTAAGCGTTGTGCATAATGAGTAACATTCATAAATATTTGATCAGTGCTGCGGTCCTGTTACTCACTCAGTTGTTAACCTTCAACTAGTGGGCTTGTGCCAGCTCACTCAGCCACCAATCTCCAGCAGCGACGGCGCCGCTGCTCACACTGGGCCCTGGCTACCACTCCACAGAGGGGAGCCCCAGCCAGGCGGGGGGTGCCCGGCCCAGCTCTGCAGAAATACAACTTGACTGGACTTTCTGCTATTTGAGGTATTTTTTGTAGAAAGTCAGAAAGCAGAATCATTTCCATGCTACCTAGGTTTTTAATTCCTTGGGAACTAGGAGCTCAGAATATGGAGGGCAGGGTACTGTCACTTCCCTGCTACAAGTCTGTTACATGACCTTGAGCTCTAAAGTCACAACTGCTCTGTACCTCATGTCTATAAATATCATCTCCAACTCAAATGCTATGGATCAATTTAGAAATCAGAGTTCCTATTGAGGAGGAGTTTAAAATTTCCTTTTGCTATATTTTGTTTTATTAATATGTTATGGAAAGCTTTCTAATAATAATAATAATAACAATAAATTATTACTAATACTGGGGTACTCTTTAAGAGGCCTGGACCTCTGAGGTCCCTTCTGGCTCAGAGACCCAAAGGAAGCACACACAGTAAGGAGACGGGCGGCCAGTCCCTGCCAGTGAGATACCACTTACCACTCTCTCCCCTGCAAATGTTGGCTTGCATGAAACAGGGCAGACCACTATTCCTGTCTTTGAGAAATGTCATCTGAAGACCCTGGGTGCGGGTCCCGCTCCCGCCTGCTGCCTCACTGCCGGTGGCAGGCCCTGTGCTGCCCGCACTGCCACGCTGCGCTTTGGGGGCAGGGGAAGTGAGCAGGGCCTCTCTGTGGCTGAGCAGGCTTTCCTGAGGGCTGAGACGGGGCCAAGCCCACAGCTCAGGAAGGAACCACACTTCCTCAGGCCAGGCTGAGCCAAGCTGGGGAGAGGGGCTGCAGGAGACAAGCACCCGCATATCCTGATGGCAGGGTTGTGCAAGCCTACTCTCTGACACCCGTGGGCCATCGCAGGAGAACTGGGGAAAACTGGGAAGCTGGAGATCCTTTTCTACTGCAATCTAGAGAGGTGGGTCATAGGCTTCTGCTAGAGTTGTGTGCCCTTGTTCAACCAGGAAACATGAAGAACTGTCACCTGGAATTGCCGTTCTCTGCTCAGGGCTCTAAATGTGTGCACGGAGTCTCTACTTGTAAGTGCAGCCCACTCCTTATGAGTCCACACAGCTATGTTGTCTCGGGGGTTGGAGAGTCTCTCTTACCAGCAGCTTGTGAAATGACATCTTCATGGTCAGCCTGCACTGGGGGGTTCAAATGAGGAAGTCCTGGCTCTGGGAAAATAGCCACACCTTGTCTAAATAGATCAATCTCCTCGTTAGGGATACTGCCTATGCTGGTGATTCACAAGTACACATCCCATTCTTTAAAAACGGCAAGTCTGGCTCCGACAGTGTCTCCCTCATACTCCCTCAACACACACTAGCAGCCCCTCAACCCCCGCCCCTGCTCAGAACACCCACAGAAGGGGGGGTCACCAGCTCCAACGATCTCCCTAGTGGTCAAATCTGAAGTCCTTTGCCTTTGGTGGCCTAATCTGTTTCTGTTCTGATGGATCCTGTTTCAAGGGCTGCTCTGTGTTTAGAAAGCACCAGCATTTACCTGGGGGCCTTCCCCCCTCACCTTTGGAGGGCACAACACCTTCTCCTCCAGCCCTCCCGTCCCTGTGTTAGGCTCCTCCAGCCCAAGCCCATTTCTAACTCATCCCCTCCCCACCCCCACCCCACGCACTGCGCTCATTATGTGACCAAATAGGGTAGGCTCAGTAGAAACAATTCTTATGGACGTAACTATAACTCACGTCAATTTAGATTCATATGGTGCCAGGTATTGTGCTAATAGATTTATAGGTTTGAATTCATTCAATTCTCTCAATATCCTGGAAGACAGGTACTAGTATCAATTAACCATATTTTACTGATGAGGAAACTGGAGTTTAGAGAAAATAAGCACTTGCCCAAGGTCACTGATGAGTAAATCACTGAGATGGTAAATCAAACACAAGACGTTAACTACTGCATGATGCTGCCTTCCCAACTGCTTAGCAAACTTGGCCACAGTATCAGGGAAACAGGGTGGCCATGGCCAAGAATTCTGGCCATCTGGTTGGGCTGTCCAGTCCAGTGTTTGTGTAAGTTTCCCTGAGGGGGACGCCCGCATGGATGACCTCCAGGTATTGTCTACTCCACCTTAGGACGAGCGATTTCACAGACATTCTTGGCAACCTGGTTCAAGGTTTAATCATCAACCAAAGCTCTTGTTTTAGTAGAATTTTATCTGTGCACTACTGATTGCTCTGTTCTGTGTGGTCAGGTCTAAAAGAGAGCTGTCTGTACCATCGCCCTTCCCAGACTTGAAGACAATCACCAGTTATTGCCTTTAGCCTTCTCTTCCCCAAATCAACACTTTAAATGCTTCCCCAGACTTCCTCTGTCCACTCCCCATTAAAATGGCTAAAGTTGCTGTTGTTATACATGAAGCGGGGGCTGGGATCCTTGCATGTCCATCTTGTCATAATTTCTGTACTATGAAGGCTGGAGAAGGGACCAAGGGACAAGAGAACCATAAATCTGAGCTCGCTCCTTCTGTGACAGCTACGGTAAGCTGAGGTCTCCAGCAGGATGGCCTGCCTTTTCAAACAGATCCGGCTGGCTCTCCTCCAGGGAACGCCAAAGGGGCTCCCAAGGCAGCGGTGCAGTAAGACCCTGTCACAACGGAGAGCTGCTGACGCAACGAGACACATCTGTGTGAAGGGCTTGCAGGAAGGGAAGGCAGGAAGCACCCACTTGGAATTGATCTTCAGTCTGGTCGAAGCCTGAGCCCCAAGCCTGAGCTCAGCTGTGGAGATTTTTCTTGTTATTTTCCAGGTTGTCCAATCTTGTTTCCTCAGCAAAAGTGGGGTTTTCTGTTGAAGCAAAATTTTCCCCCCAAAGGTCACCTGAAAGGCATATCTGTAGGGCCAGATCATGAGTTTGAGATGCTAGCAGTTATCAGCGGAAGCTGTTTCTGGAAACCTAAATTCAAATCACTAGCCAGAGAAGAAGTGCCCTTTGATCTAAAGCACAGGAACAGCAGTAAATCCTCTTTATCACCTGACCAACAGGGACTCTCTGTCCTTTGGTTTGTGACTGCCTTAGATAGCTGGCTGCCAATAAAAACTCCCCCTGCCCCCTCTGAAAGGCACACTCTTAGCAAGTGTGCGGATGTGGATGTGTGTACCCACCATCCCAGTCACGTGGGAAATGCTTTTTTTCTGGACTCAGAGGTGGGAGGGAGTTTTGGGGTCAGCTCTGCACGAGTCGGGTCAGCCTTGGAGGTCCACACCCCTGGCAGAGGGAAGCCAGTCCGAGAGGCGCCGTGCCCTGGGACGAGAGCTTGATTTTCATATGATGAAAAGATAAGAACACAGGATGCTAAGCTCATGACTGGAAAGAGACAGCGAGGAAAAGTAAGCACAAGCAGCCCAAAGTCCTCTTTTAAGTACTGGCCAAGGGATACTCTGACCTCTTCCTCCCTGACACAATTCCTGAGACTTGAGCCCTCAGCTTCTGGGCAGGAATGAAAGGTGTTCCACATTTCTCAAAGGTCCATGGTCACAGATAGGAATGAAGACGTTAGAAGGGAGATATCCAAGAAAACAGGAACAGGAAGGAATCCTTCATGATTCTGGTACTTAATAAGTAGCAGATGGAAACGGCATAGGGAGAAAGACCTGCCTCTGGATCTGCCATCATGGGGGACACGCTGAGATAGAGTTTTCAGACACCAGAGCTCACTGACAGTCGGGAGCTGAGACCCCCACTGTCTGCAGGACCCACCTTGTGTGCAGTCTCTGCAAACTGCTGGGCGCTGTTCTTCATGTCCTCTGTCTTCTCCTCTGCTCGGCCTAACCGCTCCCCGCGCTCGTTCAAGGCCTGGCTTGCTTTCTGTACGGCACTGGTCACACTGTCAGCTGCTGAATGGAGGATGCTGTTTCCTGAAGAAAGACAGCAAGAGCATTAGAAGCTGGCTCGGCTGACCTAGAGTGACAGGCGCCTGCCAGGGGTGAGCATCCTGTGAGAGCAAGTCGGGTCACACTGTAGACAGGCCTCCAGGTCTAGGAAACAAGTCAACACTTCTGACTGGCTGACCGACTCACTTGCAGGAAAAACACCTTTGACAGCAGTACCTGGGCAAAGGCTGAAAGCTTCTCTTACATCCCCATTACCCACAGACCACTCATTCCCACTCTGCTGCCATTCTGTTTGGGGAAGCTCAAAGGACGGGGTCCACCTGGATGTAGGACTTGGCCTGCAAATGGAAACGCTGACAAGTTCAGAGAATCAGGCGAGTTTAACGAGACATATCTGGATCTGCACAAGTCTTATGTGCCTTTCCTTTGTGCCTCTGTTTTCCTGAGGTTTAAGTGAATAACCTCAGGAAAACGGGGGCACAGAACTTTTCCAGATATAATGCTCTATATTCCACTCAGCTCTTCCCTTCCATTTCACCCCTTCATCACTAGATGTATGACTCCATGTGAGAAGCTCTGAATCGACCTCAAAATCTAGAGCAGATGTGTCATCGCCCAACTTTGAATCTTGAGCTGTGTCTTGGTGGTTGGGTCTCCTTGCCTCTAGTCTCTAGTATTTGAAATATGGAGCCTCAGCACCATACTTAGCCATCAGTAGCAAAACAGTGAACCAGCCTGAGAAGAAACTTAGCATTTCCAGATTCATGAGGGATGGAAACAAGGAAGTTGGAAGCCATCATGTTTCAAAGGGTCAGGCAGCCCTGACAGCCCACTCTCCAGGACTAGGGAACAGAATTCAACAGCGAAAACCAGCAGATGCATAACCCACTGAGAGCAAGCATCTTGCAAAATGACAACCTAAGGGAATTTATAGCTGTATTATGTTAACATTGAGTAGAAGATATTTAATGGCATTTAATGTAATAGCTTTATGTCTTTGAGTAAGTTTATTATATCATTTAACTTTGGACCTGGGATGGATACATCCAGCCACAGATAGCTTTTAATAGAAATGTAATTTCCTCTGGTCTCATCTGCAAAGGCTTACTAACTTCTCCTCTGTGGGGACAGTCTGTGGTTTTCGGAAAAGGATCTCAGACAAAGAAAGTGCCTGGCCCAGAGGAAGCACTTCATAAATTGTTTACCATTTTTCTTCTTTTGGGGTGGATTTCAAGGGCTTCCACTATGCACTAAAGGAAGGGGTTAACTTAGTATTACTCAGCTGCATCAAGTGCTACAATGAACCAAGATAAATTGGCCCAGATTAACAGGGCCCTGATGAGATGAGGCTCTAGAGAAATACGGTTGAATCCAAGAGCTGGGATGGAAAGTCTAGGTTTTGGAGCAGATTTAGGAGAAATCCTGGTCCTCTTTTGCATTTACATCACACTCATACTACGACCCTGTCATCACTGCCTAACATTTCAACAGCACTTTGCAATCATAGATCTCCTTCGCAAATATTATCTCAGTTGACTGTCACAAAAATCCTGAGAAGGCTGAGACTAGTTGAGGTTAAGTGGCTTTCACAAGATCATGTCCCCAGGGATGGGACAGGGCCAGCACTGGAACCTGGTTTTCCAATACTTTTCCTTATTCTGCACCTTTGTCTTTGCAGATATGATGTTGGTCCTGGGGAGCAATCACGATGCCAGAATTGTGAGCAGACAAGCACAGATAGGCTTTGACAGCTTATTTCCCAAGGTAATGCCTGACTGTTTCTGCCCTTAAGGCATTCCTCTTAGTAAATGAAGAGAATGGTCCATGATGCATTGCAAGTCAAGTTCCCAAGAAGGAAGAGGGCAAGGGGGTGGAATGGGAAGACGGAGAAGGGACTGGAAGGTGAAGAGGAGGCAGGGAGGGCACAAGAAAATCTACTCCCATTCATGCCTCCTTCCACATACCCACGGCTCAGCCATCAGAGGCCGGGGAAAACATGGGGCCAAGAATCTGCAACCTCATAGCTAGGAATAGCTGCATTAAAGCAAAGGGATTTTAGAATCAGCTTTCATAAAATCAAGAGGGTATATAACCAGGTCTTGTCTTTTCCCATTGGAATTGAGTCTCATGATATTTTCAAAGTTCAGACATACCTGTGTTTCTAAAATGATCCTGCTACGCATAAGCCATACAGCTTTCTTGCTATGGCTTCTGTAAAGTTAATCCTGTACATGATGTCAGGTAATACTGCACCCTGTTTTATAGGATACGATTTAACCAATAGTCATTATAACTAAAAAAAAAAAAGAACCAAGTATTAAAACAAAAAGAGGGAACTAAATGCTGTCTTCACTATTCAAAGATGACACTGCTGACCACTACCAACAGAAAATCCACCTTTAGTTATTTTCAGGCATGAAGATGGGTTCAGGCACGAGTGACAGGACTTCACCGGGCCTGAAATACGGATAGAATTGAAACCAGGAGAGGTCATTTCAACTGAGCCAACCAGATCTGTTCCTCAAAATCCATGAGTTCGGAAATTTTTTGAGGAACAAATCTGGTTGCCTTGGTTGAAATGACCTCTCCTGGTTTCAATTCTATCCATATTTCAGGCCCGGTGAAGTCCTATCACCTTTATCAAGCTTAAGGACAATTCCATTCTTATCCTCGGCTCTGGGAGAACTGTCTATATCCACCATGCGTGCTTAATCAAGGGCAGTCATGAGTACCTCTTCCACCTTATTTCTTCACCTGTAGGTGCAGTGACTTCCCAGCTGAATTATAAATTCCCCAAGGACACCATTTAACTCTACTGACCATTCCCTAAATCTTGAATTTTCTCCTCTTGACTTGGGTCTCCTGCTTGCTTCCTTTCTTCTCTCTCTGGGATTCTTTGGCTAATGCTGTAATTCTAGGGTTCTGTCCTTGGCCATCTTGCCTGATGCGCTCTGCAGGCTCGCCCTGGGACAGTGTTACTCAGCTCATGGCTTCAATGGCCACATTTTTCTCTTTAGCTTGATTGTGCCGCTGAGCTCCACATCCTTGTGTTTTCATACTGGCCAACTCCAGGTGAGTGGCCCAAAGTCATCTTGAAATCAGTATGTCTAAACCTGACCCTATTGCCTTTCCCTTCATACCTGCTTTTCCTTTGGGAACTTCTGCTCAGGGACTAATCCCACTATCTTCCCAGGTCTTCAATTCAGAAGTCTGGGAGTCCAGTCTAGATTCGTCCCTCATTTTTACCCCAGATGGTTAAAGGTCACTTCCTACACAGCCCTCTGCTCTCTACCATTCTCATTATCTTGGTATTGACCCAGCTCCTCTCGCCTGTAGAGTTATAGTGACAGCCTTCTGTCTAACTGTTTACACACCCTTCCTGGTCCACCTTCCATACTTTTATAGTAAAGTTTTAAAAGGCAAATCTGTTACCACCTCCCCACTACTTCAAGATAAAACTGAGACTGTGCTGGCAGCCCATCTCTTGGAATCCCATCCATTTTCCCTCCTACCTAGTATTTTCTAATTCTGTGCCTTGCCAAAATTTTCACAAATGTGTCATATTTCTTCTACTGTCTGCCTTTGTAGTTACTGCTACCTCTGTCTGGAACTCTGCTTCTCATCTTGGCCCTTCCACTTACTCCTCAATGTTTCAATACACTTCAGACATCTTTCCTAGATAACCTTGCCATGCCTAGCCCCTCCTATCCCCCGCTGCCCCCAACACATACATTTTCTGTGTCTATTTCAAATCGTGTATTTATATTCCTGCATGTAATTGTTGGACATCTAGTGTGAGCTCCTTGAGGGCGGAGACTGGGTCTTTCTCACTTCTGATTCCCAATACATGGCACACAGTAGACACTTAATAAATGTTGGCTGATTAGAGGCAGCAAGTATATATCATCCCTCTTATGATTTCTTTATGTCTAGCAGAGAGCAGGCAGCGTAACTGATACTGTCACATGATCTCACTAGGTCCTGAAATTCTAAATTTGCCAAATGACTAAGGGTTTCATCTGTCTAGGGAAGTTAACTATCTCCTTTAGAGACTGTGCCAGGAATTTACTGAATTAAGTAAACAACAAAATGCAAAAAAGGAAATGTTTCTGCTGTAGCAAAAGTAAAGAGGAAGTTTATAAAAATGTTGTTGTTACTGGTCTGAACATAAACAACTGTAAAGTATAAAAGTAACAGAAGTTAAATAGCTTAATAAACCAATGCAAAAATGACAGTTGCGAGACTTCCGGCCAAGATGGAGGCATAGGTAGATGCACTGTGCCTCCTCGCACCAAAAGAGGAAAAACAACAATTTAAAAATAAAAAACAACCAGAACTGACAGAAAATCGAACTGTATGGAAGTCCAACAACCAAGGAGTTAAAGAAGACACGTTCATCCAGACTGGTAAGCAGGGCAGAGCTGGGTGGAGAGCGTGCAGCGAGAGGGCAGTTTGTGGAGCGGTGGGGGCAACACTGCAGCTTCCCGGAGAAACCCGCAGCCGGTGCACTTGGCGAATCCCTCGGCTGGCTGAGCCGGACCCAGCGGGGCAGAGACTGGTGGACTGGGTGGTCCCTCATTCAGGCACGCAGATAAACCAGGAGGAAAAGCTGGGGAACGGAGTAGACCACGCAACCCACCATCGCAGGGAAATAAAGCCTCAAACCACTGATTGAAAACACCTGTGGGGGTTGAGGCAGCAGCGGGAGGAACTCCCAGCCTCACAGGAGAGTTCATTGGAGAGACCCACAGGGACTTGGAACTGCACAAGCCCACCCACCTGGGAACCAGCACAGAGAGGCCCAATTTGATGGGGGTAGTGGGGGAAGGGACTGAGAGCTGGCAGTGAGTGGAGCAAGTGCCATTTTTCCCTCTCAGGCCCCACCCCCACAGGCAGCGTCACAACACAAGGAAGTGAGTTACCCCGCCCTAGTGAACACCTAAGGCTCTTCCCCTTAAAGTAACAGGCCCACTGAGAAAAACAAAAAACAAAAAAACAAAAAATGGCCCAAACAAAAGAGCAGATCAAAGCTCCAGAAAAAATACAACTAAGCCATGAAGAGATAGCCAACCTATCAGATGCACAGTTCAAAACACTGGTAATCAGGTGCTCACAGGATTGGTTGAATTTGGTCACAAATTAGATGAAAAAATGAAGAACACACTAAGAGAAATAAGGGGAGATATACAGGGAACCAACAGTGATGGGAAGAAAACTGGTACTCAAATCAACGGTGTGGACCAGAAGGAAGAAAAAAACATTCAACCAGAAAAGAATGAAGAAACAAGAATTCAAAAAAAATGATAGGCTCAGGAACCTCCGGGACATCTATAAATATTCCAATATCTGAATTATAGGGGTGCCAGAAGGAGAAGAGGAAGACCAAGGGATTGAAAACTTATTTGAACAAATAATGAAGGAGAACTTCCCCAAGCTGGTGAAGGAAATAGACTTCCAGGAAGTCCAGGAAGCTTGGAGAGTCCCAAAGAAGTTGGACCCAAAGAGGAAAACACCAAGGCACATCATAATGACATTACCCAAGATTAAAAGTAAGGAGAGAATCTTAGAAGCAGCAAGAGAAAAGGAGACAGTTACCTACAAAGGAATTCCCATAAGACTATCAGCTGATTTCTCAAAAGAGACCTTGCAGGCAAGAAGGGGCTGGAAAGAAGTATTCCAAGTCATGAAAGGCAAGGACCTACATCCAAGAATACTTTAGCCATCAAAACTTTCATTTAGAATGGAAGGGCAGATAAAGTGTTTCTCAGATAAGGTCAAGTTCAAGGAGTTCATCATCACCCAGACTTTATTATATGAAATGTTAAAGGGATTTATGTAAGACATGGAGGGATATCAACAGGGGAGTGGGAGGGGGAGAGAGGAGGAAAAAGTACAGAGAAAAAGTAGCATAAATGGTAGGTAGAAAACAGACAGGGGGAGGTTAAGAATAGTATAGGAAATGTAGAAGCCGAAGAACTTATGTGTATGACCCACGGACAAAACTAAAGGGCGGGGAATGGGGGAGATGTGGGGCAGAGGGGAATAAGGGGGGGGAGGTAATGGGACAACTTTAATAGCATAATCAATAAAATATATTAAAAAAATGACAGTTGCCTCAACAGTTACATTTCTAGGCATTTAATAAAATCTGCTTTTCACAACAATGTTATGTGGTAGGCATACCATTATTTTCAAAATCCCATTTTTACAGATGGAAGCAGCAAGGTAAAGAGAGAGGTTTAACAACATGCCAGGAATTGCACAGTAAGTGAATAGCAGAGTTAGATTTTGAACCCAGGAAGCCCAGCTCCAGAGCCAGTGCTCTTACTCATTGTATTAACTGGCTCTCTATGGGAATTTCCTTGTACTGAGATTAATGACATAGTCTGTGTTAACTGTATGCAATAAGACTTTAGTGTAGCCGTTCTTAATGCATTTCTTAAAATCACAATACAAAACAAGTCATCCTGTCCTTATTATAAGTTAAAAAAACTTACTGTAGAAAATGTAGAATACACATTATAAAAAGGCAATAAAATCATGTAGTATTCAATTGCCTAGGGATAACCATAATTTATATTTGTGGTATATTTTATTGTAGTAGTTTTTCTGTTTATGCTTTTCTGAAACATAGTTGAAACCATACTATATGTGAGGGGGGACTCCCCCAAAACCAGAATTATCTTCTGGAGGGCAGGCCCCTTGTAGTACAGGCTTCCCCCACTAGGGGGTTGTTCTAGGAACCCATCTGTATCAGTGTACCAGCCGTGCTTGGCTTCAGTGAATTTTTTTTTTGACTCTTTCAACATGTTTGCACATTTCATGATAGGTGATTTACAAGTGCAAACCCAAAATGGCATGACCCCTGTGCCCTACTGTCTCTATTCACCTGATCTTGCCCCAAGTGATGTTTTTTCTTTTTGTTTTGTTTCCCTGGATGAAAAAAGTCCTCAAAGGGCAATGTTTTGCCAATGTGGAAGAGGTTAAGCAAAAAATGGCCGAAGGACTAAAAGGCTCAAAATCAGTGAATTCAGAAATTTTTTGAGCAGTGGAAAAAACATCTTGATAGGTGTATTGCATCAAATGGAGAGTACTTTGAAGGTGACTGAAGTTTAAACATGTAAGAATAAATACATATTTTTAAAAAATAAATTCTATTTTTGGGGTCCCCCCTCACACATTTAGTTACATCTCCTATTGTGGGTACTTTCCCATGTCATGAAAAATTGTTTGAAAATACTGTTTTTATAATGGTTGCATTAAATTATTGCAATTTACCCCAAACTGTTACCCCTTCAGACACTGTGTGCTTCCAAAAGTCTTCCTTTTTAAAACAAGGCTGCAGTTATCTTCTTGCACTTATAAACACACACACACACAATCTTTGCCCATATCTCTGAGAATTCCTAAAAATAAAACTGCTGGTTCAAAGGACATACATACTTTTGAGTGTCCTGGTGGACGCTGAAAACGGCTGTCTTGAAAGAGTCGTTCAATATTCGGAACTATTCGTTTGAGGGCATACTATGTGCCAGACACTGTTATGTTTACACCATTGCCAGAATGACTTTGAGGGAGCGATTTACCTTCTTGGATCTTTAATTCCCTCATCTGTGAAATGAGCACAATGCCATCTATCTCATGTGGCTATCGTGGACATTAAGACGAGCATACACACAAAGCGCCCACAGTGTTCAATGGGCACCTGCCCCTCCACCTCCCTAAGACCACACCTGCTCTCTAAAAACTACAGAAAAATGGCACAATTCTACCTAAATCCATTGAATGTCTCCCTCTCTTCCCCTCTATCTCAGGGCTAAATGTCATGAGGCTCGCAAAAGACATTTCTAAGATATCTTTTATACCTGCTGTGTGCAGCTCAGTGCGTGGCTCAGACAGGGAGCTGAAGACCCACTCATTAAATCAGTGAGATGATTTGTCTAGAGGATGCCTGACTCAAAAGTTGGGGCCCATCATAATGTGTTGAGTTAAATCTAGAAATAAAACGGTCTCCCAGAGCAGACAGAACAGTAATTATCTCAAAATAGAAGCATATTAACACCCACATTTATTCACGCAGTCTGAAAAGAGGCTGTCAGCCCCAACAAAGTCACCTACCTTTGGAATTACAGTCTCTGGAGAGTACAGGAGAGACCACTCTTACTTCATTGATGTTGCATTCACATGAGTTCCACTCAATATGTGCTTTTAAACATGTGCTTTTAAAGGTACATATGCTGACATCTTTTCTGTGATATGATTGAGAAGACTGAGAGAGCAACTTGAGATAAAGCTTTTAACATTATATCATTGTTTAAAATCACAATTTAAAAAATTGAGTGAAAAATGTATAGATAAATGAGTGAAAAATATATTGACAGGTAACAACAGAAGAGGAGGAAAGATTTAAAAAAGTACACAAAATACTCCAATAGCTCAAATATCAACATAATTTCTTTTGATTGTCCTAGACTTCAGGTTGTATGTTGGTAATCAAAACTACTAATTCTATGGCTAGTAAAGAGGAAACTTAAGTAGAATCACAGCAGCTACTTTCTGTATCAAGTACATATACATAGATATTTGAAATATAAGATACTCATCCTGGTTGAGAAAAGATAGTGGGAAAATCATGGAAAAATAAATGATCTATATGCAGTGCGGAGTCAGTGTGCTCCCTCAGCGCACTCTTTTAAAGTGAAATCTGTGAATAGATTTGCTTGGACTGCTTCTATTTCATAATCAATTAACCACTTAGTAATACCTGTTCAGTAAGTCCCAGTTACCCAAACTAACTTAAGAGGAAAACCAATTACGTAAAAAAAGTACACATATAAAGTGGACTTGGGTTCTAACACAATAAACTCAAAAACTGGCAGGGAGATCTACTATATTAAATCTGTTAATAGGTTAGAAACATTAGTAACTCCCACGTCATACATCCAAAGCATTTGATAATAATCTACTTTTGAGTAGGTTAAATAGTCCTATTCTATTCTCATCTATGTATTAATTTTCTTAACAAAACCATTTTGTGGTTAGACATAAGGTACACTTAAGCCCGGGCCAGTGTTAGTGATATTTAAATTAATCTTAATGGATGCAGATCTCTGGGGTTCAACCAACATTTTCCTTTCCATTTTCTACTTCCAATCTCCATCTTGCTCGGTGTCTGTACTACTAGAGGACTTATGCACAAAAGTCTCATGGAAACTTGACCCCTGACCGCGGGATCCCTTCTTAGTTCTAAAGCCACTTGGAACCACTGGCACTTTACGCTGCTCCTGAGGTGAGCTCCCACTCCACCCCCCTGGTGGTAATTGGGTGCATGGGAATTGTGATGCTTCCAAGGAGTTTCTGCTTAGTACTGTGACTTGCACTAAACATTTTACAAATGAATAGTAACTTAAATAATGATGATGACATTAACTTTCACTTCTACAAACAGAGTGATTAAATGCAAAGGCCCATCTAGTGAAACACACTGGCTCTTAACTCAGACTCCACTAATATCTGTGAGCATGGGTAAATGTACAAGCTCTTTCAACATCACATTGACTCATCAATACTAATCACACTGCTGCACTTCCATGTTGGACAACCTCTAGGATCCCCTTGTAAGATAGAGATTCTTTCAAAAGGTAAAATTTTATTGGTGCTTTTGTGGTACTGACTAATCAGGAGACTGTTACACATCCAGGTTATGTAACAGTAAGCCTTTCTAGAAGGAAGGGTTAGTTGTCACCCTATGGCGGGCACAGCTGCAGTGTGAATATCAGCCTGTCACTCACAGAAACAGCTACCATTCACAGGCTGTCTACCTTACAGGTGTTAATGGTAAACTGTCAGATTCCTCAAGGGAATATATTCTTACCCAGGAGGTGAAGTAGCTTATCCAAGATCACCCAGATCTTGACCCTAAAGCACTTTTTATTATTTTAAAAATAAGCTGTACATATTTAAGGTTTACAATGTGATGATTTGATGTACGTATACTACCTAGTAAAATGATTACTACAATCAAACTAATTAACATATCCTGAAATCTACTCTTTTAGCAAATTTCCAGTGTTTAATACAGTATCATTAACTATAATCATCATGCTGTGCATTAGATGTCCAGACTTATTCATCCTGTATACTTCAGCTGTATACCCTTGGACCAACACCTATTTCCCCACATCCCTACCCCTGGAAGCCACACACACAAAGGAAAAATGACATGATCTCACTTATATGTGGATGCTAAAAATGTCAAATACACAGAAGCTCAGAGTTGACCCCAACGCTCTTGATGACTGTATCAGCATTTCCCAAAGTGGTGGTGTGGCTTTAAAAAGTCCTACATACAAAAAAAACACACACAACACAATTCTATTGTAAAACGACTTTGTGAAATACCAATTTACCTGGCTCCTTTATTGCAGAACTTTGGAATGTATGCTAATGCAAATTGTCAATCAAAATGAGGTAGGGGTAGAAGCAGAAGAGATCTGTTAACAGACTTTCCCAAACATATTTATTTACAAGGTCCTTGTGCACAGAATCTACTTAGGGAAATGCTACAATAAGCAATACTGACTTCTAAGTTAAAGGAAGAAAAATAAATAAATCCAGGCTGTCCACATCAATTTAGTAATAGATGGACAAGTCATGTAATTACATTAAAAAGGCTTGCTTTATAGAAGCAGCAGAACAGATATAGCATGTTGAGTGGCAGTTCCAGAATTATCTTTTGTCTCAAGTTGGTGGCTAATTTCAGGGACCACGAAGCCTGTTTGTTTCCTGCAGCTGGATGGCAAAGGAAAATGGACTCAGAGCTCGGGAGTACTTTGAAAACCCACAAACCCAAAAGCCTGTTTGAAAGAGACCTTGGAGTTATCTATTGCTGGCATTACCAAAGGAAGAATGGACCATTCTACATTCCAGTGGTGATGTTAAGGTAATTGAGCCTGTTTTCAAGTCACAGGCATACCCCATAGCTAGGGACACAGGAAAAAGCCCGATGCTCCCTTCCTGTGCTATGGAAGCCTGTGAGTTCATACTCTCTCAGATTCACAGTCCTGATATTCCCAGTGGCAAGGGTCAAACATTTAAGATTCTATTCATGTCCTTGAAAAACCTGAACTCAGGATATGTGGAGAGATTCAGCAGCCTTTAATATTCATTTCAACTCGGTCCTATGAACATGCTCTTATAAGAGTTTTAAAGCATCAGCAGAATGAATTCAAGGAAACTTCTTTTTGTTCTGTTTTGTTCAGAGAATACAGGATCTCAGGAGAGTAGTTGAAATGCAACTTGAAAGCGTGAACCCTTGCTCTGAGGTTAAAAACCTCGAATACCTCTAAATTTGGTAAAATGGATTTTGTTCCCCGTCTGGATGCACGGCCACAAATTGCCTCTGATCTACGGCTCTCTGCTTTCATTAAGGTTGGAAGCTGGTGACTTCTGCTTTAATAACTATGCTTTCAAGTCCTGATGTATACAATTTGAAAATCCTCTATAGTGCTACTAGGAAAAACTAATTCTCTTCAAGATGTGGAGCCTGCTGCTTACTAGCCCTGTGACCTTGAACCAATAACTCACCTCCCACCCTTCTGTGCTTCCGTCTGTTTCCTCACCTGTCTCACTTGTCCTCACACAAGATGGGGCTTGGTCTGGTACCTACCTCAGAAGGTTGTTGTGAGGAAAGAGTGAGGTCATGCATAAGTGGGCCCTTAGAACAGTGTCTGACGCACAGTAGTCACTCAGCGTTAGCCATCACTAAAGAGATGGGTTTTAGTTTCCTGGCACTGAAGAGTCTTTCTGTTAAGCTTTCCATTTTAGCTCATTTTTCTTTCCCTAGTCTCATTCGCCATGACATTGCTGAAGGAAGAGCCTGCTCTTACGGAGACCTCTCGTGCTTCCCAGCCACTTCGACCTTTCGGCCAAGCGGCTCCCACCCCACCCTACTGATGCTGCCCCTCGGCCTCACTGATGACCTCTCGAGTGCATTGCCTACTTCAAGTTTTGGCCACCAAACCACATGTGGACTGACCACTCCTTCTAAAAACTGCTCTCTCCGTGGCTACTAGCACTATTTCTTGATTCCTACCACCACTCTGATACTCTCGATCAGTTTCATTCTTTCTTGGTTAGGGATATCAGATCAGAAGGTGTAGGTCTGGGCCTGTCTCTGCCAAATACTGGCTGTGACCACAGGTCAATTACTTACTCTCTGTGAGCCTTTGTTTTCTCATGGGCACAATGGGGATAAAAACAGTACCTGTTTTTCATAAAATTTTTTTTTGTGAGAATAGAATACATACTTAGTATAGTGTTAGTAACACAGCATGAGCTCAGTATGTACTGCATTTTTAGTACTATCTGATTCATTGTTTAGGCCTGAAATACCTTGTTATTACTAGAACTATCTGTTTATTGCAGAATAAAACTTGTCTGCTTCTCAAATTTTACCTTAATATTAACCCACTGTTTCCCTCCCACCCTCCATCTGACCTCCTCCTCCTGAATTCCCAGTGTTAATGGCCCCCTGTCCACCCAGTGTCCTATGCTCCATTCACCTTTAACTGTAACCTCTCTGCCATAATCCACAGCCAGGTGTTCGTGTAGCCCAGGGTGTTTATCTCAGTGAGAGCTCGTCCATCAGCCTTCAACTCTATTTCTAGTCCCTGCCAGGTCTTACCGGACCAGCACAGCAGCCTGCTGGTTTTCCTGCTCTGGTCTCGGTTCTCTAACACATCATCCTCTTTCTGTGCTACTGACTCGATCATGCCCCTTTGTCTAAACCCTTTGTAGGCTCACCCACTATACAGCAAAACCAAGGAAAGGAGATCATTCTTGATCTAGTGGCCACGCTACTCACCTACAGACTCCAGCCTCTAACTCCTGCCTCATTGTTTCTTGACAAATTTTAGAAAATTGTTCAATTTTTATCAGTTTCTTACTCTAGGTAGAGTACAACATATAATAAATAAATTCAATGTAAATAAAAAGCTTGACAAGGAACAGTGTGTCCAGCTCTGTCCCTAAGGGTGTCCAAACGTTAGCAATAGCACTTAATTTTTTTTTTCAACATTAGGACTCAAATGCAAACCTAGCACTTAGTTTGTGGTGTCTAACACTGTTGTCTGCTAGGAGAAAGCCAAGTTCTTCGGGAAGCAGCAGTTTGCATGTCTCAGGGCAAGAAAGACTCAGATAGGCCTGGAATACCTTGTTATTGCCAGACAATAATGAGGCCACTTTCAAAGATGGTCGGGATAGTGCTAAAAGCAAAAAGAAGCCAGGTTAAAGCAGATCCTACTGGATAAGTTGTGATATTCAGAACATCAATAGTAAAATGATTATAACAATGATGATAATTACAACTATTATAATTATATAACAATACATTATAATATAATGTATGATATATAATTATGCAATTATAATAATTTTATATAACTTTGTGGAAGCCATAACATCTATTAATGATGATGAATATAAAATATTGAGTATAAAAATGAAGTTGAAATACAAAACAAAATAGATAATTGTTTTATTTTGTTTTACTGCTTTATTATCTTGATTTTAAAAAATAAAGAATGTTTTATTGATTTTAAGAAGAATATTAAAACATTTGAGCATTTTCTTTCTTCTAAGTATCTATCTATATATAAAAGTGTGATCAGCTTATATTTGTGTGAGAAGCAACGGGTAAAAATTCGTTCCAGAAAGGACGGAGGAGAAGCAGTGGCAGTGGTGCCCAAAGGGAGAAGTGCTTTCTCTTCTTTGGAAATTGGCTATCTGTTCAGACTAGATCACATCTGCTAGGGAAGAAACTTCTAGGTAACTTAACAAATTATGATATTAAGAAGGGATCTGTATTTTTCCAACAGTGCTAACAATGTATGCATATCAGTGTATAATAATAACATGGTGGAGGATTATGTAATGCTGGCTGAGCAAAGCAAATGATACACTGTTCTGGGATGAAACACATGAAGTTGAAAATACTGGACACATGTAAAAACCACGGGTGTAAATAGTGTTACTGATGTGAAGCAGAAAGTTCAATTACAAAAAGGGACCCAGTGAAATATCCAGGTTTGAATCCCTTTGGGAGAAGAAACCAGAGCAAACAGTTAAAAGCTAGTATAGTAGTTCAGATAAGAGCTAATGGCACTACAATGATGTCAGTGGAGATGACAGAAGCGGAAATATTTAAGATATGTAATGATGGGCTGAATATGGGAGATGCGGGAAAAAGAACAGCAAGTGGATCCCAACTTTCTGATCTGAGCAAGGGAGTATATAGTGGTGCGATTTACAAGAGAGAAACAGCTGTCAGAAAAACAAATTTCCTTGAAGGGTGAGCAGATACGAGCATCGAGTATTTCACTTTGGATAATGTTATGCTTAGGTTGCCTGTGAGACATCCGCGAGAAGTCGATAAGGCAAATAAAGCTACTCCTGTGTGAAGCTCTGCTGAGAAGTCTGGGATGGAGAGAAAATTTGTATGGGAATGGATAGCTCTCCTGGTGAGCAATACTAGAGAGAGAAGGGAAAGGGGTTAGCAAACCCTTCCTTCAAGAATTTTAACATGTAATTTGCATCTCTCTGATGGCTAGTGAAGCTGAGCATGGGAACCTAATCAACAAAACAAACAAGCAAGCAAAATATAACCAGAGACACTGAAATGAAGGACAATCTGACAGTAACCAGAGGGGAGGTGGGAGGGGATAATGGGGCGGAAGGGGGAATGGTTTTCAGGAACAACTATAAAGGACACAGGGACAAAACCAAGGAGGTGTGGAGGCAGGGGAGGGAGGTGGGGATGGATGGGGTCGGGGGCGGGGGGAGTGGTGGGAGGTAAATGCAGACAACTGTACTTGAACAACAATAAAATAATTGAAAAAAAATAATTTTAACATTTAGAGCACAGGTGGCAAACACAAGGCCCACGGGCCAAACCCAGCTCTCCACCTTGTTTTATCCAGCCCGGCACCTTGTTTCTACCCAGTGGCAGTGCCAAGCTCCTTGCCCCTAGTTAAGGAGTAGCTACACTTATACAGTCCTAAAATGACATTCAGCCCTTTGAAGGCAGCTGCGAGGCTGATGTGGCCCCTAGTGAAAATGAGTTTGACACCCCTGATTTAGAGGATAGTTAAAGTAAAAATGCCTGCAAAGAACACTAAGAGTAAATGCCTTGAGAGGCAGGAGAAAAACAGAGATGAATCTCTCACAGTGGAAGTCAGGACGACCTAATGAAAAGGCGGCCACAAGAGAGCTAAGGCATTGCATGGGGAGAAGAATAGTCTTTCCAACAACTGGAGATTCCGCGCAAAAGAATGAAGCTGTACCCTATCTCACACTATATACAGTTTAACTCAAAATGGATGGAAGGCCTAAACATGAGAGCTAAAATTTAAAATTCTTAGAGAAGACACAGAATAGATCTTCATGACCTCAGATGAGGCGATGGTTTCTTAGAGACGAACTAACAACACAAGCAACAAAAGGGAAGCGGGTAACTTGGCGATCAGCAAAATTAAAAAGAAGGCTGTGCTCCCTTCTCCAGCTTCCTTAGGCACTTTATATGTGCCTCTATTTCTACGTTTAACACATTACAATTATTTGTCTAAGTATTTGTTTAGTCAATCAGAGTGTGAATTTCTTAAATTTCCTCGACTGTCTCCTCTCCATTTGCATACTTGGTGTCGAACAGTCTCAGATTCATATATCACATGCACCACGTGGCTGGCACTACTGCATGAAAATAAACACAATCTAAGATACAAATAGGAAATAAGATATAAAGGGTAGAAAATATAGAGAAAGGTCATCAAGAATAAAGCTCACTAAGACTAATTTATTAATACGAGATGGGAAATTAAATGGTCTTGGAATAGTACAATAAGAAGTTAAGTGGTATGAGGCTCTATGAATCAAGAACAAGGTGTGAGATTAAATGTCCTTTACAATAAACAAAAATAAATTCACTTGCTCTTTGACTTGAGAAAAGATGCATGCCACATTTAGTATGTGTCCAGCCCCAATTGGTTCTTAGAGATGTTTTACTTCAAACTAATTTAAATTGTGCTTCAAAGTTATTAAGCAATTAGGCTCTTAGGGAATTTAGCATGATTTCCTCCTGCTGCTTTACACTGGATAACGATTTAGGGATCATCTAGTTCCCAGAAGAGAGAAGTGGTCAGTGTGGTAAGGTAAGGATTTCTGCAAGGTCGCATCCCAGTAATAGCAGAGCTGGCCCTAGAAGCCATGTTCGCTGACCTGGAGCTCAATGAGGCTCTCTACTCATCCACGGTCTTCCAGATTTAAGAAAAACACACATGGGGGCTGAGCAGGGAAGCTGAGAATCTGGAAGTTGAGTTCCCTAAAACAATTCATGCTTGTGATCCTTTGGAAAGTGTTACCCTTACCTTTCGGAGAACTTCCCCCAGTGAGCATGTAAGGGAAATTCATATTTCCACAGTGGGGAAGTGTAGCCCTATGTTTTCATGTGTATCAAGGAGCACGGTCTCTCGTGGAACATAAGCTGGCATGCATGGACCCATGTTCGTGGAAGCAGAATTTCCTGTGGGGAAATCAGGCTAGCATGTTCCTTAGATTTAAAATAAAATCTTGCTCTTGCTAAAGATCTCTCTCCCTGGGTCAAAAGGAATTATGCTAATGCATGCCTAGCTTCCTCAGACCAGAGTTCAGCCCAAGCCTATTGTCTTTCTACTTGCATAACTATCCTCTTGATGCGCTATCTTGGGTGTCTACCACCTAATGTAAATCTACAGTTCATGCATAGTTAATGAAGACAATTCATATGTAAAGTGCCCAAGAAACAGCAATAAAAGTCCAGTTGCTGCGAGGTTCAGGGCCTCTCCAAGATCATAATGGAGGGGATGTGTAGTCCTGGAATTTCTAGTCCATTATAAAATTACGTATAAAATTATTTACACGCAGCCATGACATACGAATCCTGCTGGCCAGAATTCGCGACAAGCATGTGCACGTACACCAGTTTGATTGTGATACCACGGTCTTAAAATCCAAGGGGAAAATCACACACTTCGAAGAGAAACGTGCACACACCACCAGGGGTATCTCACATGGTCAGTTTACATGTCCGAGGCACGACAGAATTAATTGTGAGGAACACTTTCAATTACTCAATGCTTTTCTGTCTGACAATCCAGTCCCTAAAACGGTAATCAAAGGATGCACAGGAAACCTCTTATCTTGAGCAGGAGAAATGAAGCAGATGAGCTTCCACAAAGATCATCTGCTACATTTAAGGTGAGATATGCTGAGTATAACAAAAATTTTCTATTATAGTCACCAAGGTCATTTTGCTATTGGAGTAGGTCATCACTTTTGTAGTTAAATCCTATTATTTAGAAGATAATAAAGAGAATCAAGTCAGTCTGCAGCCTTGACCTAGTTCCTTTTATGATATTGGCATCTGAAAATTTCAAAGTTTGGGTCAATATGCTTCAGACACTGTCATGAAAGGTAACAGAATTCAGTACACAGTCGTTAAAACTTCAGCTTTTTTTTCTGACTCTGTCCAATGCTGGCACACAGGATCATTGAATTTGTTGTTTTAATGTGGTAAATGCAAAACTGAGTATCTTATCTTACAGATTAAAAATATGTATATAAATATAGCGATGATTTTTTTACTGTCTCTCTGGTATGAAACTTAACAATTTTGAAATTGACATGAGACCCCAATGGATTTCATGACTATTCATCAGTCATTCTGTGGTGTTAATGTATTTTGTCTGGTTACTAATAAATTCCTGTTACACACTTTATTTCCTAAGAAGGATGTTCTGTAAACTCCTGCCAATTGGTCATTAAAATCCACTACAATTATCAATCATCTAAAATTACGATCAATTACACAGAGGAATTAATCCACACTGTATCATTTTAAACACAAACACTTTCAATTCAAATTGAAGAAAGACCACTCAATGGATGGAAGACCTGTATTATCAAAGTTACAAATGCAAACCCATTTCCTTTTGTACTATTATTATTAGGGCCTATGATTTCTCAAGTGCCTGCCATGTGCCAGAAACTGTGCTAAGTACTTTATGGCAATTATTCAATAAACCTTAATGGCTACCCTTTAAGGCAGATAGTATTATGTCCCTCTTAAAATTGATGAAACCCAGAAACTCACCTAAGAGTATACCGCTAGTCAGTGATAGGATCTTGATTTGAATTCAAGTCTTGTTTGTATCATGAGTTTCTAGTTTCTTAAGGGTAACCCTTGTGATGTGAAACTTTGAAGTACCAGGAGTAGATTCATTTGTTCCAATCTCATGAGGTTAAACTCACGCTTGGGTTACGAGAAAAGCATTCACATGCTGCTTTCCTCTGCTCGATGTCTCCTCCCCTTTCGAACAACTTGGTTACTGAGCCACGGCCTCCTCCAGGAATCCAGCTCCAACCCCTGAGGCTGCACGAGAGATTCTGTTTCTGCTTCCCACAGTGCCCTTTGCATTACTGTGACGAAACCTTTCCTGCAGTGCGCCCTGACTGTGAGTTAACTTATACGTACACTTCATTACGCTAGGAGCTTTGGATCACAGGGGCAGTCCTTTTACTTCTCAGCTCATCCAGGCATGACGTTTATCATTTAGTAGCTGCTCAACAATGCTTACCGATTGAGTAGTGAATTGATAAAGAATGAAAGACGTTTGGGTTTTATAAAGATGTGATGAGGTTGCTGTGTATGCCTAAATTCTTATTTTCATTGGCATTCATCTTGCATTATGCTATTCTAATTGGCATACGGAAAGGATTAACTTCTGGACATACTGAAACAAATTCCCAGTTATGCAGCATTTTTCTAAATTGTCACAGAATTTATTTCTATCAGATATATAATCATGTACAAAATACAAATTCAGGATATTTGATTAATATGGAAAAAGTTACTTTCAATAGAAACAGCAGTATTTCCAAAATTTTTGTTATGGTTCTGGTAGGAAAAAAAAATCGCACACAAAGTGAGTGAAGCCCAAACAGACTTTGCTTCTTCCTGTGTTTACTCTATTTAGAATGTGAAGGCAGGCATGTTTTTCACACCTCCTCTGTTTAAATAACACACTTTTAAAAGGATTAAGCACTGAATACCTAATTTAGAAAAGACTTCTAGTATATTTCATCCCTAGCCAATCTATGGGTTAAAATGTTAACAGAATCAGCCCTGGCTGGTGTGGGTCAGTGGATTGAGTGCTGGGCTGCAAAGCAAAGGGTCACTGGTTCGATTCCCAGTCAGGGCACATGCCTGGGTTGTGGGCCAGGGGGTGGGGCACGAGAGAGACAACCACACATTGATGTTTCTCTCCTTCTCTTTCTCCTTCCCTTCCCCTCTCTCTAGAAATAAATAAGTAAAATCTTAAAAAAAATAAAATGTTAACAGAATCAAGTTTAATAGATAAAGATTTTCATCAACTTAAAAACATTTTGTATTTCACTCATTAAGTTTTCCAAGTGTCATTTTATAAGCCATTTCCCATCCTTGTTGTGGGAAGGATCCTTATATATTGAGAAATGAATAATCCTCATACTTTTAAGGTACGTGACTCTTACATGAGTAACACAAATGCTAATGTTTCTTGGAATTTAGAAGGTGGCGAGAGCACATAGCGCTGAAGAAGTAATGATCGAGGTGGGGAGGGGTGAACGAGAGAGAGGAAGGTGACCAGTGATTAGACGAACATTCCAGGAAAAGATGACGAGGGCCTGACTAAAATGGCAGGGATGGGAATAAAAAGGTAATTTTAAGAGACACTGAGGGAGCACTCAGGAAGGTCAGGGAGAAGGGCTTGTTAAAGTGACCGGTTTGCAGACAATGTATCATGGACTTTTAAAGGGAAAAAGTAGAGTAAAGGGAAAAGTAGGTTGATAATTTACTGTAAGATCAAGTTCAAGTTACCTGATTTGGAATTACAAATCTCAAAAAGTACTTCTCAAGGCTTTTCCTCCACAATACACATAAAGGATTTGGCAGAAGGCAATGGAATGTGTTCACGAAACTGTGTTTTAGTTTCTTCTTCCTGGATGCACAGAAAGCATCTTTTCAGCCTCCCTTGAAGCCGGGTTGTCAATAAGGCGGCGGGCTGTAAGGAGAAGCATTGGGCACCACTTCTGGGCTGAGGGGACGGGAAGCCCTCGGGTGGCCTTGCTCTCTCCTCCTGTGGAATCTGACTCAGGAGGGCGCTTGTGGGGGTGGAGGTCACCCCCTAAGTCATCGCTCACTTGGACGTTGTGCTGCAGAAGCACTGGACCCCCGGGGCCTGTCTGAATGAGGCACGGCACCTTATGTGCTGAGCCACCGAGACTCTCGGGTGTGTTACTACAGCATAGCCAAGTGCTCCGGCCAGTGAGAGGGGCGATATCCGCGTTTTCAAAGCGTTCTGAGAGTGCCCGGCTTTAGAAGAGCTCTACGAAGATTTTTTAACTAAAATAAATCAAGTCAATGGAATTATTTTTGTGTTTGATAGTGGGAAGAGTGAAATTCATAAATGTATTTTATAAGCATGTAATGAATGAAATGAGCCACTTAAAGATTTTTAAAATATTATTTTAGAAGAAAAAAATATATAGGTTATCTCTCTCAGTCAGCTCAGGCCGCTCTAACAAAAATACCATAAATTGGGTGGCTTACACAATAGAAATTTGTTTCTCATAGTTCTACAGGTGGGGACGTCTGAGGCCAAAGCGCCAGCATGGTTTGGGTCTTGTGAGGATTCTCTCCTTGGGTTGTAGATCAACATCTTCTGTGCCCTCACAAGGTGGACAGCAGAGAGAGGAACCAAGCTCTCTCCAGTGTCTTCTTTTTTCTGATACTTGAATTTTATTTTTATTGTATTTTTTTCCATTACCATTTATCCCCCTATATCCCCTCTCACACCTGTAATCACCACACTGTTGTCTGTGAGTCCTTTTTCCTTTTTTCTTGATCCCTCCACCCCCTGCCCCCTACCCCGGCTATAGCTGTCAACTTGCTCGCTAATCCCATCACAAAGGCGCTGCTCTCCTGACCTAACCACCTCTGAAAGGCCCTGTCTCCTAACACTTTCCCACTGCGGGTGAGGGTTTCAGCAAATGCACTATGAGGGGGACACAAACATGCAGCCATGACATTCTCTATTTAAAAAAACAACTTCATTTTTTAGAAAGATTTTTCCTCATTGCCATACTATAAGAACAAAAAGTAGATGCTATTGAAAAATAAGCATTAATAAACCAAATTTTATGGTCTGAAATATCAAAACATAGACTTTATATGCTAATATATGTGTGGTCATTAAATATCCCATTTTCTGCTTTGAACTCATGACCAAAGCTATTTTTTTTAATCCTCACCCGAGGACATTTTTTCATTGCTTTTAGAGAGAAAGAAAGGGAGAGGGGGAGAGAGAAACATCGACTGGTTGCCTCCCTATGCACCCCAACTGGGGATCAAACATGCAGCCCAGGTATGTGCCCTGACTGGGGATCAAACTCACAACCTTTTGGTTTATAGGATGATGCTCCAACCAACTGAGCCACACCAGTCAGGGCCAAAGCTATTGTTTTTTCTTTTAAAAGATTTTATTTATCTACTTTCAAAGAGAGGGGAAGGGAGGGAGAAAGAAAGGGAGAGAAACATCAATGTGTGAGAGAGACATCAATCGGTTGCCTCTCACCCTCTAACTGGGGACCTGGCCTGGAACCCAGGTGTGCGCCCTGACTGGGAATTGACGGGCGGCCTTTCAGTTGGCGGGCGGGCACTCAGTCCACTGAGCCGCACCAGCCAGGGCATGAAGCTATTCTCAGTAACAATAATCACCGTGCCATTTCTCTCTTGTGCAGTGGGGATGCAAATACTCATTTTCCACCTGCTTTCTCATTAAATATATATCTACAGGTAAACTAAAAGAAAAAACATGACAGTAAGGTAAAATATCTTGTACTGTACAAGTATGACTATATATTTCAGTCACCATGGCTACTAATTAGGGGGACTAGAAATAGTAGCAGAGAGAATTGGGGTGCTAGCTATCACTGTACTCTTTTCACTGATGTTCAAGCAAGCCACCAGAAATACCTTTGCTCACCCATAAGTGAGCAACATCCTTGAAGGTATGTAAGAAATTATACTCAAACTTCAGTGCTTAAGTGGTTTTGCAACATGCAAACTGGTGATACTCCATTCAGTACAGAAAGGAACTTTGTAAGTGTAAAATATTTTTCACTGAAGACTTGGTCAAAAACCTATGGATAAGTGACATTTGAAAACTCAGAACTCAGAACTGAAAATCAATAACCAGTCAAAAGGGTAGCTATTCATCGACAGACTAAATTTCCCTTATGTTTGTTCTTTTAATAGGGAACAAGTAGGATGGAAGTATGGTTAAAGGTGAACAAGTGAAAAAGCAAGATGAATGGAAAATATCTTTTCTTAATTCTTTGAATTTTAAGGAAAAAAAATCTAGCTTCAAGTAAAATCTTACAGGAGTCTAATTAAGCACTTTTACTGCAGGATGAAGCTATAATTAAACCTTTACCTTATATGGCTTCCTAACTTGCAGCTGCAAGCTGAATGTTTTAACATATCATCATATTGGCATTAGATTGACAAAATGTAGTAATCATTTCCTTTTGTGTACTGGAAGACATCAAGACCATGCATATTTTAATTCATTCGTTAGCTGATACAGACACAATTATTAGAGGTTACAGGGAATGTATGGCATTGCATTTTTTTTTCTATTCCCCCCTTTTTAGGTAATTGAATGCTTGCTTATTTTGAATAAGTGTAACTTGACACAAATGAGCTAAAACAAGGACTTAAAACAGCAGGGGAGATGGAAGAAAATAGGACAAATTCTTAAGCTCTGTAGAATATAGAAAAATTTACTATTCTTAAAGATGAGCTTTGCAAACTTGGGTGGCCACCATACAGTTGTTACTTTCACAGAAATATTGAATTTATATTCTTGTAGGAAGCTAGACCACTATCTTCCTTGGTTTAAGTTCAGGAATAGAAGTATATCCAGCATTTTAAATCTGACATTTTATTGCTACCTAACTATACTCTCAAGTGCCATAATCACATGTTAAATTCTTCCACATACACACTTCAGTCGAAAGCAAGGGAACAAAAGCCAGCAAAGGTGGTTTGGTGCGGCGGGCACAAGGAGCCACGTGAGCAGGTTGGAACTGTCGGTGCTCAGGACTCTGGGGCTGAGTCCAGTAGAGCAGCTGGGCACAGTCACCCAGAGCTCTACCATGTGGGGACTTGTGTTCATTTCAGTGAAGGGCTACAACAGACTTTATCTGTAAAATTAAATAAAAAGGCAACACATGAGTAGGGCACATGATACTACTATTAATCAAAGAAGCCTAGTCTATTGCTCTAAAATGACTAGCTGTAGATGAGCATCTTCATCTTGGACTTTCCCAGTTGAAGGGAGGTCTGCAGAAAGACTGGGTCATTTCTAGGGAGGAAAAGTGTTAGAAATGCACTGGTGAGCTGAAGGTGGCTGGAAATAGAAACCAGAAAGGAACAGCAACAGCTAATGAGCACTTGAGTTTGGCAACCAAAATGAATCTTTTCCTTCTTGTTAAATTCTCAGGGAAGATCTGGATTCAGTTTGCCAACTAAGAGCTTCACTGGCTTTTAAAGGAGAATCAGACATACCTGCTGTGGTCTGCACTTGTGGAAATGAGTGGTATGTCTGCAAAATTAACGACTTTGGTTGCTCCGAGGAGCTGGAAGATTTCCTGTACTTCCAGATTCCTCCTTACCACCGAGGGGCACCTACACCCATCGCGCCCCATAGCTCCTGAAAGGAGAGGCCATAACGCTCTAAGGTGATCTCTCCTTTCCCTACCACCCTCTGGCAAACGACTACTAAGGAGGTGCCTTACTCAGAGGAGCATCGGTGGGAACTCTACTCTGTAGTGGCCTAAGATCTTTGTCCATTTCTCTCAGGGGCGGCCTTCACGGACTCCATCCCTGCGGGAAGACTTGGGCGGATCAGGCAATGCTGCTGAGGGTTAGTGCTTGGCGGTGGCCAGGTGCAGAATTGCTCTTGATTGACCTTAACTCTAAAATCTGAGTTTGGCTAGCTAAACCTGTACCAAGGTAAACTTTGTCTTTGTTTCTATTCATTTAAAAAGAAGTGAAAATGTAGAAATGAACATTTGTAGGATGATTTTTTTTAAAGGCCAGTATATATGAAGGCCCTGCTAGGTCATATTATTAACTACATAGCATCTAATTCTTTTAAAGTGTACTCTGGGGGATGGAGCAAGTTTGAACATAAACACCTATATTCAAGGACAACTCAAATGCCCTCTTTTATTGAATTCCTACTACTTTCTTCCCACTTTTAATAGATTTAAATAGCAATGTTTCCTATAGACTGAGATTAAAAAGTCACTTGGTCTAAATAATGTAAAACAAAAACTACAAAAGCCATTAAAAAAGAAAAGAACAGAAAAAGGAAAAAGATAGCCCAGATCATCCAGGTCCAACAGGTCTTACAAATGAAGGCTGGAAACATTGTAGAGATTTCCCTTCTCAACTGGGAACCTGGCCAAGCAACCCTACAGGGATTTGAGTTCTGTGATTAGGAGTGAAAGTTGTATTGTCTGCCCCTGCTTGCCCTCTTTCTGCTCTGTTCTCTAATTTTAGACATATTGTCCTGGACAGCATTCCTTAACAAAAGGATCAGCAGAGCAAGTGCTCAAGGCCGAAATTTGACGTTTCCCACACTAAGAGAAGAAGTAAGATTCCCTACCACCATCTTGTATTAGTAGCTTTTATGTAAACACAAAAAACATTATGGGGGATTGGAACCATATCACTACTAGTTTCTGTATAATTTTATCACACTTCAATTTTCAAAGCACAGCAAAGCCTATTATTAAATGATCTAAAAACACGGTTTCTGACTAGCTAAAGACTTACTGAAAACTATTACTCTGGGCAGGAGTAAGCAAATCTTTTCTGCAAAAGGGCAAACAGTAAATATTTTAGGTTTTTTGACTCATGAAGCTCTCTGGTACAACCACTCAACTCTACTGTTGTAGCATGAAAGCAGCCATAAGCAGTATGTAAATGAATGGGAGCGATTGTACCTCAATAAAACTTTATATAAATGAACTGGATTTGGCCTGAGGCCTGCGTACTTCTGCTTTACGGTCATAATGAATAAGTTATCATAACTGGCTAGTAATAGCACAGAACAAATTTATTCAACATACGTTGTTGCTCTACATTAGAAAATAATTAGCAATGGGCAAAAGAGAATTTTGCTCATCTAAATAACCCAAAACTTGGAACACATGATCTAGCAACAGGGTATTATACCCCACAAAGAAAACAAATTCAGTTAATGTTTGCTTCTATGTTTAATGAATCACATTTCCTGAGAAGGTGACTATTCTTAAAAACCTAAGAAGTATAATAACCATATTTATGGTATGACTCATAATTCTTAAAAAATAAAAATACTAAGTTAATATATACTGAATACTTACTCTGTGCCAGACACTATTCAAAATGCTCTACAAGAACTAACTAATTTAATCTGCACAACAACTCTGTGAGGTAGGTACTGTTATTCCTACTTACAGGTGGGAAATGGAGGGCCCTCTGTAAACAATCTGGTAGAGATGGTAAAGCTAGTAGGTGAAAGAGGCTGGATTCAAACCCAGGCACTCTTGCGCCTGAATCTGTGATTTTAATCACTACCCTTCAGAAAGGAAGAGGAAAAGGAAGGGAAGTCAATGCTCCGCCCTGGGAATTCCACCTCATAGAAACATGCTTGGCCTGCTACGCTGTTCACCACGTGTAGGGCAGCATGCCTAGTGTTTTACCTATGACATGTTAATTAATCCTACCTATAGTGCCATATGGGAAGAATTATTGCCTCTTTACAAAACAAACACCATGGCATAGGAAGGTTAAGGACTGTGCAAGGGCACACACCTAGTAAGTGATGGAACCGCTATGCTGGTTCTGTTGGGACTACCATTTTGAAAACAAGGGATCACTTTCTGAACAGTACTTGCAGGAGGCTCACATTCCTGAGGAGAAAACAGGGCCACATTCCCGGCATCTGGGCGTGGTTTCGAAGAAGGGGTTATTGGCATGCACTTTGGATCATTTCACTGTTCTGACTTGCCTTAGATTACAGGGATGGAAACTCTCTCCTGGAATCTACCTCGCCCTTTACTGTGTCTGTCAGCCGTTCCCCACATGCAGGGGGCTGTAATTAGAGATCGCTGCCCTGCTCATTGGAGAGTTTGCCCTTCTACATTTTCCTACTTGACTTTGGATAATATTCAAGAGAAGAGAGCAAAATTCTTTTTGTACTCCATCATTTTAAAATCAGAAGTCTAATAGATGCAACTATGATTTTTTTTCCTTATCAAAGCCAAATTAATCAGTAATTCTTTCATTTGCAGAACAGACTTCAGCCTGGATTAACTATCCGCTGATCACACATGTACTTCTTGTTAATTATGCCCAGAATTTTAATTTCAGTTTTTCTAAGGAAACAGTCAAAATCAAGTTAAAATATCACTTGGCAATTAATGTTGACAATGTAGTGTTTACCATATCTGTGACCACTGTTATCTCTTACATTCTGCTCCTTGCCTTTGGGTTCACTTTGCTTCACGTCGAAGTACCTCATTTAGTAGTTCAGCAGGAGTTGGAAAGTACCAAATAATCTTTGTTTGCCTGAAAATATCTGTTGTTCTTTTACTTCTATATTATAATTTTTCTGGGTATGATATTCTAGATTGGCAGTTATTTCTATAAATTGATTTACTGACTTCTGCCATCTCTTGTTGCTGATGATAAGTCATCAGTTTGTCTTTCCACTGTAGGAAACTGTCTTATTTTTAGTAGTCTCTTAAGATTTTATTTTTCCTCAATATTTTGCTGCTTCATTATGCTTTTGTCTCAGTACAGTTTTGTTTCATTTTCAAGTGTAGTTCTTAGTGATATTATCAATCTGAGTCTCCATTTCTCAAAAAGTTTTTAGCCATTATCTTTTAGAATACTGCTTTTCCAGCATTCTCATATCTACTCCTTCAAAACTCCTAGCAAATAAGTGGTAGAGCCTATCATTCTACCTTCCACGTATAACTGCTCCTTTATATTCTTCATGTCTCTGCACTCCAATATATTGTGAGTGAATTTCTCATTATCTTCCAGTTCATTAATTCTGTCTTTGGTTATGCTCAGTCTAGAGTTTTTTTCTATCAGTTGAGTTTATTTCAAAGACTATATCTTTTAATTTACAGAACTATTTTTGTGCCCTACTACCTCATCTTTCCATTTCGTTTTGGTTTTGTTTTAGAACATTTTGTTCTTTTTTCTAATTCCTTTTTTTGAGTATAATAAACATACTTATTTGAAAGTCATTTTCAAATTGCTCTATTATTTTCATTTCACTTGGAATGAATTAAACTCTACACTCCCCACCCCCCCCCCCATATACTATAGGATATTTACATGCACGTTCTTTTTGAGTGGGACATTTTAATTTCTTCCTCCTTTTTCTCACTATGTATAATTCTCCCTTTGTACAATTTTATTGTTTCCTGTACTGGTCCCCGAGGCAACCAGGACTTGAAGTGATGGCCTGAGGTTCTTGTCTGGGGTGCCGTTCTCTGTGCCATGTCACAGAGCCAGTCCGAAGCTGGTGGGCTGCTGGTTCCAGGTCTTGAGTGGAAGGCTATGTCTGTTTTTCTTCTCATCTCCCCAGGAATGCAGATACTTATAAGCCACTGCCCCACGATGTAGCTTGTTTGCAGACTCCTTGCTTGGGCAGGGAAGCCTTGGTTCCAAACAGTGAATGTGTCTCTGGTCTTCACTTTGCATGGGGTACTTCTAGTCACTGTTACAGAACAGAATTCAAGCTACTTGCTTCCAGATC
>PVJI01014480.1:0-43955 GCA_004026765.1 Micronycteris hirsuta
GAGAGAATTTCTTTTGCTTTAAGCCACTAAGTTTGTGGCAATTTGTTAGAGCAGCCACAGGAAACCAATATAACAATGTAAGGGTTTTACTTTGATTTAAAAAACCTGTTCATGTGCAAAGGCGGTAATGTGTAGAGAACATTAATTATATCATAGTTCCTAAAACACAGTAAGCATTCAATAATACTGGTGATGCCATTATCGACAGTAAGCCAACTATGACTAAGCTCCCAGCCCTTGGCATCCAGAAGAAAAATGAGGACTTTCAACAGTAAAACCAGGCATATATGTGCAAGGCTCACATGATGCAGACATACAAATCAGTCACTCGTGTGATGTGCACTTGCCAGTTATGTAAGTGCTGTGTTATCATTTTTCCTGTACTGGAGAGATAAAATGTGGAGGAGGCCAGCCAATGACAGCTTCCGGGGAGAGGCAAGCTTCAACACTTACTAGTGAAGAAGAAACGAGGGGCAAAGCAGAATGTGCAAGTGGACAAAGAAATGAAAACTGATTCGATGTTTGTGCAGGTATCAATCTGGCTAAAGCAGAGACCATGGAGAGAGGGACCAACCTCTAGGGTTAGAGTTATCAAAATGACAGGACCCTAAAGGCTATGCTGACTGATTTGGTCACTAAAGAGAATGTTTATAACACTCGTTATTTTGTAAGTATTGGCTCTCGGGGACTTTAGAAATAGAAACACGTTCTAGCCCCACAGCAGACCTACTAAACTAGAACTCTTTGGCACAGAACAACTCTAAAGGATCCTGACGGCCCCTGAGGGAGAGGACCCCGGCACCAGAGTCAGTTCATGGTGAAAATGACCTGCAGAACAGATGTGTAAATCAGCTTACCATTTTCCTAGGTTAAAACGCCTTACAAGATATAGCCCCTCTACGTCCCGCCACAGACCTTCTCTGAACTACCCCCACCCTTCACTTCTCCTTTCCTAAGCTGACGTCCCTTGATCTGTTCAGTGTCATTTTCCTCTCACTTGCTGACAGTTTTTTCTAGAAAAGTTTCATGCATCTTCAGCTGCCCTGCCCACTTTTTCCACAACATTTACCCAACTCAACTAAGATCTAACAATATTTTATAAAACAAAGGAACCATGAAAAGGTGAAATTCATTTAATACACTTTATAACTTATAAAATTGCACTACTGACCATCTATTGTAATAAAACTCTAAGCTAAGTTCTTTCACTTCAGCCTTTACTTAAGGGCTACTAAGTAGCTAAAAAAGTGCTAGGCTCTGAAAGATACAAAGTATATGGAAATCTCAGTGATTTAGACACAAACTTTACCAGTATTAGGGTAGAAGAAAGGGAGATCAGGGAATGGGAATTAAGTATGATCCTAAAAGGATAGGGACGAGGATGATGCTGACGATGAATGATGGACATGCAATGACTTGCTGCCTTTACCCTAGCCTAGGTTTGTTTCATGACTAAAGCCAAAAATAAAGCAACACAAATTAGTGTTCAGAAAAATAAGTTGTACCTTAGCTCCTTCCTCTCCTACAAACACATCAGTTTATGCATATTCCCAGGTAATTTTATTTACCTTAGTACTTCTCAGAAATTTCAATCATATCAAATTCTATTGATTTATACTTCCACCAGCAATGTGAGAAAGCACCTGTTAGTCTATATCCTCTTCAGGAGCATTATCAAACTTTTCTGATCTGTTAATCTAATAGGTGAAGATAATATATTTTTAATTTATGATATTTATATTACATGTGAAGTTGAATAGCTTTATACATGCTTAAGGAACCACTGGATTTCCTTCTCTGTGAATTATCTGTTCATGATCTTTTTCCATGTCATTGTTGATCTTTTTTTAAATCCATTTATAAGTACTCATCACATATTAAGGAAGTTAGCCTTTTTTCTGTAGTACAAATTGCAAATTATTTGTCTCAGTTCCTGCATTATCACCATGCTATTTTTGTTGACTGTTTTTTTTCTTTATAAATGTTTTATTGTCCTCAACCAAACAGTACAGTCCTTCCATGAAAGAAAGAATATTTCTTTTGAATATCACCAGGAGAGTGCTTTTCCGATCCTCTAGCTTCATACACCAGCAAAATTTAAAAGAGGGAACACTGCTTTTCGGTGGGGAGGTGGTCAAAGGTGAACATGAATGATCACTGGGGCACCTACTTGGGTTGTCTCTCCAAACTCATTTCACATGGTTACAGCCAGCACAACCGACTTCTAATACTACAGTTTCTGAACAGGGATGGCAGACAGGTGCTAGATGAATCTGCTTCCTGTTGTCTGGGTGGGTACAGGGAAAACACCACAGCTGCTGGTGACACGCTTTCCATGAAGAGGACTAGGAAGGGGTCCTCTGCAGCAAGAGCAGAAATGAAGCAAACGCACAGTGAGGACCAGAGAGAAGAGAGAGAGTGTATCAGGCTGGCACTGGAGTCCCTGGGTCACAACCTTTGGGTTCCATCACAAACTCCCTGCATCGTCACAATAAATTTCTCCTCTTGCTTAGACCAGTTAGATGGATTTCTATGACTTACAGCCACAATTAGCCTACTTACCACCTCTACCATCTACTCATCATTTCCTAAAGGGGCATTTTAACACCAAAACCTCAGGACAAATAGAATCTCACACTTAAAAAGGAGGGGGGATATTTATTTAATAATAGCAATGTGCCTGGAACAGGTCTAAGTCCTTGAAATATAATGTTAGACAAAAGAGATAAAATCACTCTTTTCTCATGGGACTTACATTCTGGTGAAAACATACAGACAATAAAATAGTAAAAATTTCAGTTGTAACAAATGGTTTGCAAGAAAAAAATGAAAAGGCAGTGGGGTAGCGGGCAGTGGGGACAGCATCACTGTGAAAGGACAGTCAGTTAATAGTACTGCTGGTCCGAAGAGGTAGTATTTGAACGGAAACCTGCAATGATGACAAGAAGGCAGTCATGTAAGGCTTCAGGAAGAGAATCCCAGGCAGAAGGGACAGTACTCAGTCGGAAACAAGCCGTGACATTTCTGAGGGACATAAAAAAGGACAGTGCAGATGGAATGTAGTGGACAAGGGGGTGTGAGAGAACTGGTAAAGAAGTAACAGACCTAAGAGGAATAAGTGTACGGTGGCAAAGTAATGTTTACATTATGTATAGAAACTGGTAGGCAGTGGAGAGTATTTAAAAATAACTTGAGCTTTATTAAAAACTCACTATATTAACTTCAATTCTCCTTTTGCCTCATATCAGTGATGACCTTAACATACAGGCCTTCAGAAACTCTCATCCTCAAGTGTTGGATGCAATCCTGAGGTAGCCACGAATGAACAGTTCTTAAGCAGAAAATAGTTCTTCTCATACACTATGATTTTTTTTTTTAAGCAGACAAAAGCAAAGCCATCCGAAGGGAAATGAGAAAAATCTAGGATAACACGATGATAGGAACCACTCTAAATTCTACCTGGTTTATTATACTTGTAATGAATCTGCTATGATCAAGACTGCACAGAGTCCTTAAGGAAGAACATAAACGCATACATTCTAAGCTCTTAGAAACAAACATCCTTTGTTAACTGTTCATTATTATTAAATTAACATTAACATGGTTAAATACTGTCAGATGAGAAAAAGTGAAAAACCAGACTTCTGACTTCAGAACAGCCACAGCACAGTGGTTAACGAAGTTGCGTTTTAATCTTATCCCTATTACTATGATAAAGGAAGAACTTCCCTAGGTGGGGAAATTAAGTGCAAGGGGTGCTTCAACATCTCTCCTCTGAAAGCTTCTTCAAAAGAAGACACATTTGTTCAAAGAGCTTTGGATATAGTACACTTCACAGAAGAAGGAGGTTCTCTACAGATCTTTCCAGACAACCAATATCTGTGTACACTAAGCAAGTGATTAAACCTGCACTGCTCCTGACGCTATTGTCAGTAAAGTCAGATCTTTGAAAGCTCTAATGTATCCATGAATCTCATCTTTCTCTGTTGGATATTCAGTTAGCCCACTTAACAGTAGACCAAAAAGACTGTTGATAACACAATCTATAAAAGGGAGGTACTTTGTGAGTGTGATAGGAGCTAAAGAAATCAAAGGCATCACACACCTTGATCCAGACTTGATTCTGAGTGCATCCTCCCCAAGACATTCCCGGCAGTTTGGCAAAGCGCCCAGGGATGCTTAGCAGCCAGTGCACGTGAGGGACGGCTAAGGTCTACCTACATTGTACAGTCTCCCCCCAGTGGCCACATGCAAATAGCAGCGAGAGCAGGGAAATCATTGCAGCTTCCGTGAGACTGACCAAAAATACTCTAAACAGAACCTGGTCCCTACAACGGAGAAATCAAATCTTTAATTGAGTACTAACACCATATTGGTAAGGCCATTTCTTAAACTTATCTTGCTCTTATAACATTCACAAATGTGAAGACTACTTTTGGAAGGAAAGAAACTACAGGTAAAACAAAAGTAGCATAATTTTTCTCAGTATAATTTTTAAAGGAATAACTTAACAATATCCTCAAACAGTCCAGTATTGTTTTCATCTCCAACACATCTCTTGCAAGTTAACTGTATCTTCCTGAAGTAGAGTTCTGATACAAATTTAGTCACCAAATGAATCACCTTGGAAAAGAAAATTATCAGTAGTATATGCCTAATGTCCGATTTGCAAAATACTACTTTTCAAAATCACCTATAACTAGGTAATTTATAATAAAGTAAATGATGTCAAAAGTACAAATGGTTCCTCTTGTCTCTTAATATTTATTTTCTTGTTGTTTTTACAATTAGATAACCTCCGACCAGGACTATCTCTGTATTATTTACAACTCTCGGCAATAATTTGCTAATCTTACTTTTAACAAAGCTTGGATGTCAAAAAATGTGGAAGTCCTTTAATTAAAATTTAGGTTGTCTTCTGCTAAGCATCCGTTATTAAATGATGAAGTACATAAAGAAACTTCAATAAACAATTCCAATTTTAAAAAAAGGCTTTTCAGTAAGTATCATACACAGACAGGGTCTCAGAATTACAATTTTCTTGGTTATCCCAAGCTCAAAACAGAGGGAGAAGGGGAGAGACAGCAGCAGGCTGTGTCGTCTTCTGGAACAATTTCAGCCTGAAATGAGACACAGAAAAAAAGAAATAAAGAAAGAAAAAGCAAACTGCTCCCTTGAATGTTTAAGAAAAATATGATTCATTTTTAAAAAATCCAACAGTTGGCCTAGAGAACAGCATAGAATGATCCTGTTCTACACAGAGCTTACCAGACTTGCTTAAGCACCTTAATTTTTCCAGTGTTTATTGAATCCAGAATGTAAAAAAAAAAAAATCATTTTGAAATTCCAAGTAGAAAAGGTATTAAGGTGGTATCAATCAGAAAAGGACACACACACACACTCACCCTGAATGTTTTCTTCTTGTTTAGTGTGCAATCTCACAGAGCAATTAAAAGTATTACCATTTGTATATTATGTAACCCTAGTCTAAATTAAACATGAACCTTAAAATGTAACACACTGTGCAAACATATTTAAACATAGGTTTAAGTATATGATAATTTCAGATACAAATGACCTCAAACTGACACAACCCATAAAAGTTCTTTGTGTACTGTAATAAGCCTTCCGAAGACGACTAAAATCAGGCCTGAAACCTCACCATAACTACACAGTAGGTGCCTACAATAAGCAAAAATTCCGTGAGGTCTGGTGTCATGCCTATGCACCGCAATGATCTCCGCATTGATAACAGTGTGTTACCTCGCCTGATATATTCGATATACATAAGTTTCCAAACGACCATTTGAAAGATTTCATGGGAAGAAATGGCTGCTAAATCATACTCCAGTTGAAGACCATTTTAACACACCTCAAATGTTCCAAGTCACATTACAAGAAGACCAATTCGGGAAGCAGAAAGTAAAATTCCAACAATCCCCAAAGGCGTAGGAAAGGGTAAATCGTGGCTAACTTGCCCATAACATGCTGTTTGTAAGTAATGCAGACAATTTTCTACGCTTCCCCATCAGCCTTCAATTCCCTTCGTCGCCTGACCCCCACCCCCATTTACACCAACGATGCTCGAGCTGATGGAAGTTTAAAGGATGAAATCTCAGGAGCTGGTGAGATTGAGACTAAACTCCCAATAAAGTGTTAAAAAGTCCTGCAAAAACATCCACCAACCAATCCACGAGCTGTCATCAAACCGACCGTAAGAGCCCTCAACTGCCTCCCTCCAGTCCCTTCACCGAGGGCGGGAGTGTCGGGGGAGAAGCCCCCGGCGCCTTTCGGGTTCCAGATAAATGTAACCAAGATCGGAAAGCACCGCCTCGGCAACCTACGCCTCCGCGGCGGCGTGTGCTCGGCCCACAACCACTTTAGCCAAAAACCTGGAGTCTCGTGCTCGGGAAGTAGCAGCAGTAGTTGCATAAAGCCTCCTCCCCGAGAACTCGGAGCCCAGGAGCGAGCCTGGAGCCGGCGGCATCGCCCCCCCTCGGGGCCGACCCCGAGAGTGTCAGGCACGGCCGCCGCCGCCCCGGCACGGTCCCCCATTCCAGCTCCCGCGCCGCAGAGGGTGCCGGCCTCCGCGCCCCCAGCCCCCGCCCCGCCCCGGGCAGGGCCAGGAGCGGAGCGCGTGGGTAGAGCCGGCGCGGCGGCCGGCGGCATGGGCCAGACACGTTGTCGCGCTGCGCCCCGGCCGGCCGCCCGCAGCCCGGCAGCCCGGGGCCCCGCGAAGGCGCCCGTCCCGCGCGGCCCGGCCCGGGGCGCCCAGCCGCCCTCCCCGCCCCCGCCCGTCGGACCCCTGGTGCGGAGGGGGCGGGGCGGGCCCAGGTCCCCGCGTGGCGCGCCGCGACCAGCAACAGGGCGCCGCCCCGGCGCGCGGCGAGACCGTTATCCGACCGCCGTGGGACCCCCGGCAACTCACCGACTCGCACCTCGGCCGCCTCCGCGCCGCCGCCGCCGCTCCGCTCCCCTCCGCCCGCTGCTGCTGGTCTCCGTCAGCCGCAGACGCCGCGAAGCAGCCCCATCTACAAACTCGGGGCTCGGAGTTGGGAACTGGAGAGGCGGCTCGCACTCCCCGCCGCCTCCTTCCCCCTCCGTCCCTTCCCCGCTCTGCACTCCGCCTGGGCTCCGGTCGCCGGCACCGCCGCCGTCGCCGCCACGCGCGCGGCCAGCTTCCCCTCAGCCTCCCTCCTTCTACTCCCGCCGCCGCTGCCGCCGGGGCGCGCTCCTCCCGGCCTCGCGCGTGCGCCGGACGTCCGGGAGCGCGCGCTCGGGCGCGAGGAGGCGCTGCCGCCTCCGGGAAGCCGGGCCCCGCCCCTCCGGCCGCGGCGCGGCGGCCAGGTGGAGCCCCCCTCCGAGCACCCGCCGCGGCGCCGGGGCCTGACTGCGCCGCCAGAGCCCGGAGGCCTCTCCCGGGTCGCGGCCCGGAGCCGCTCCGCGGGGGGCTCACTCAGACCGCCCCCCCGCCCCCCGACCTCCGCCGGGTGTTCCGGGCCGAAATTGCCGCTGTCATTCAGCATTTACTGATGGACGAGATACTCCAGGGGGCCTAATCGAGACTCCTCCCAGCTCTTTCCAAGAGTTTACATTCAAAGAACCCAGTCATGGGGCACAAAGGACACACAGACCTGGAAGAGAACCCGCTGGAAAATCTCTTCCCTCCCCCTTCACACACACTCCTGGTTCTGATGTGAATTTGGCAGTTCCTCCCGCGCTGGCGGTGTCCTTCACGAATTTTCTCCCTAAAGCCCAACAGGGGAGTGTGATTCACAACCGAGGAAATAGACGGACACTGGCTCCTTTCATAGCACCGAGGCCCCGTGGAACTCCCGGAGTCAGCCTTGCAGGACGCTCCCGGGACACCGCTTGCTCGGCTCCTCCCCAAACACCGGGTCTCCCCAGCACGCAGAAGGGTGGGGGGCCGCACCTTGACTCTGCCCAGAGGAGGGTGAACTGTGAGTGTCCGGGCTGCAGGTGACACATTTGACAAGAGCGCAGATTTGACTTTTCAGCTGAAAGGAACTGAGCGATGCAGTGCAGCAGAGGCCCTGCTCAGAAGGTGCAGCCAGGCGACCAGAGCACTTCAATTCCCTTAACATCTCTCTAATCCCGAAAGATCCCTGGACCCTCAGACTTGTGATGGGAGCTTTCGAAAAAGCTGTTTCTTCCTAAAACTGATGACACTGTGAGGATGTTATTTAAATTTTACAAAATGTTTACTGCAGCCTTTTCAACCCATAATTGTCTAACGAGCAAGTAAAACTTGAGAGGGAAGTCACATCAGGTGACCTCCGGTGTGCGACCTTCCCTGGCTCCTCCGGAGCAGGTGTCACTGTCCTGCAGACGCCAGGCATTTGATAAATGTCTGCAGAATGAGTGACGCATCAGTGACGCTGGATTCAGTGATGGCGGTACAAGCTGCATTGTCCCCCCCCCCCCCCCGAGTGTGGTAGGCATGGAAGGGAGGGAGCCGACCCTGTGGATGAGGTGTATGAAGAAGGCCCAGCCCCCAAAACAGTGATTCTTTTCTCCTTACCTCAACCAAGTATCAAAGATTAATTTACTTTTCCTTAGGATCATTAATTTTGCAAACCAACATTCAGGGGGAGTTTGTAGCATATTAATTCAGAAACTTCTGTCCTGAAACAGCAAACCTGGGGAAGGAAAATTGGGAGCATTTAAGAGGACCTGGATGTCCTAAGACAGGGGTGCCAAACTCATTTTCACTGGGAACGACATCAGCCTTGTGGTCGCCTTCAAAGGGCCGAATGTAATTTTAGGACTGTGTAAATGGAACTGCTCCTTAACTAGGGGCAAGGAACTCCGCGCTGCTGCTGGGTAAAAACAAGGTGCCAGGCGGGATTAAAAAAAGGTAGGCAAGGCAGAGTGGAAGAATGAGGATTCTTCTCAGAGAGTCAGCAAAACTTTCAGGTCTTCCTTTTCCTCCTCGCTTTCTAGGCCCATTTGCTTCCCACAGGATACACAGGAGCTCGTTGCTGCTGCACCGAACACAGGCCTGTGAACTTGCATTCTCTCTCCCTCTGACCCCAAACCTCATCACACCCCCTCCTACTCAGCTAGTGCCCTGAGTAACTTCGGCTGGGGGTTGGGGGGAATGTCACTTCAGGCCGTGTTCCTTTCATTTTCTCTAGGGTCTTCTGGGAACAGTGTCTTAATCTCTCATAACTAGACCTCTTTGACTTACAGCTAGGAGCAGCCCTGCCAGCTCCCTTGTCCTCGACTGCACCAGGGGCGCAGCATTTGGGAGCAGGAATATAGGAACAATTATCTTTCATTTACATTTCCACGTCTGTCCTCTCAAAAAATGACAGCAGTTATTAGGTGGAAGGTTATCAGGGTTGTAAGGCCCATCCTCATCCTCAGGGCCAGAAAAAAATTGTTTCGCTCCACAACTATCTTCAGTTGTTTGTCTTCAGGGTGCTCTTGCCAGTGAAGTTTCTCTTTCAGTGTCTATATTTTATCAAGTATTCCTATACAGGTTATATTATGAAACACTACTTTTTATAAATAGTAGTGCCACTGGATGACATTCCACCCTTCCTCTAAACTTTAAAGATGGGACATGCCAGGTTAAATTTAAAGTGACCTAAGAGGGACATCGGACTCTCATCACTGCTTGCCGGCCCACCTTTCTGAGAGCTCATCATTTCTGAGACACCACCCATCCATTTCCCGTACCTGTTACAGATTCTTCATTACAGGAGAGAGGAATGTTATGATTGAAAATGAAAGGGAATCCTTCTCTGCAGTGTCCTTAATGTTCTGACTTTGTATATCCTTCAAGGTTACTCTAAAGGGCTCATAATTTTAACCAGAGCCTGGTATCTCCTAACCATAACTCAATTTAAAGTCTGAATTTTGAGTCTTAATTCTGGAGCATCCATCATTGGCTTTATTTCCTCTTTCAAATATAAACAAAAGCTTATATACTTTTAATATGATTGTGTTTTCTTTTCTGACCTGCCTGGCTACCTCAGAAATGGAGCATTTTGCTAATAGTAAAAGCCCCAGTTTTTAGCAGAGCAAGTCCTCCCTGCTCGTTTTCCGACTAATCCATCATAATAAGAGCAGTGATGGTCCTGGAATATAGCTTTATGAAAAATTGCAACTGACATGCATCACAAAGTCCAACCAAGCTTTTCTGCAGGATACTTTATTTAGCTTCCCCCTTTCATCTCTGTTCACAATTTCCAGCCTCCCTGCTAACCTTTCTAGTGCAAGTTTCTCTCTTGCTTGCTTGCAGTTTGCCCTACACTTAGAACAGCGGGTCTTACTTTTGCCTCCTCCAGAGAACTTTTAAAAACAAAAACAAACCCACTGATGGCTGGGTCCCTCTAGATTTCATTGTGCCGGGGTGCAGACCAGGCACCGGCGTGTTTTCAAAGCTCTCCAGGTAATTCTAATGTGCAGCCCGAGTTAAAGACTACTGAAATGAGTCATCTCTCAAACAACATTTTTGCTAAGTCTTCTCAGAACATTGAGGTGGCTCCAAATTACCTCAAGTAATCAAATTAAAATACCTAATCCTGTGCTTTAAGACTCTTTGCCAATTGACTAGAATAGTCCCCTTTCAAAACAGCTTAAATTTATCTCCTCCGAAAGCTTCTCCAGATTAGTCTCACCTGGCTGCCCGAAGATCACTGTTCCCAGTTCTCGGCGCAGTCCAACTGGCACTGGTTTACAAGCTCTTGAACCACAGCTGATCGTGTATATCATTGTTCTAATCTAGCTTCCATGGTTATCTGCCAGAGGCTCTTCTTGCAATCCAAATCTCTGTGAAGTACCACTAGGTCAACACAATAAACAGAAATGTCCTTCCTCACAGAACTTTCCCCTGTCGGCATTCCCTGACACAATGGCGGTTCATTGTTTTTATAACCACCATTGAAGCCAACAGCTGTGAGAATTGATGTGTTTGGGGTTGCTCCTTTATTCCTTACAAAGGAAGAACTGTGTCACTGTATCTCCCTGACTCCCTCTACCACCATGCATTCACTTTAGGCCTGGAGTCTGGCTTTCCCACCCACGTCCACACTGAAACTCCTTTGTGTCACGACTGACATTTTCATTCACGTGTGATTCATTCAGTGAGCCGTTTCTTAGTGGTAAGTGTTGGGAATAAAATAGTTAAAAGTATCAATTTACCCCTACCTACGGGTGGAGAATAGTAAGGAATTAAAGTATCCGTGATAAGTGCTCTGTCAGGAGTCCTAACCAGACACAGTGGAATAGTGGGGAGAGTCTTTGCTCAGTATTCAAGCAGTCCAACTTTTCTCTCGCGTTTGAGATTAACCCCGCACCCTCACCTAAATTTTAAACCTCCCTTTTCCTTCATCTTCCATGACACTCTACAGCCCAGGAACAACGTCTGCTTCTCTCAGGATTCCTTCACTGTCCTCTTCACTTGTAACCATCCTCCCACTTCCAAAATAAAAATGTCCTACCAAGAATGAAAGAGATTTTTGAGGGAGAAAGTGGAGAAAGACAAAAGACCGCTGCTTCTCCCAAGGATCTCCTGGACCCTTAAGGCTCTATCTTCAATGCTTCTGAATCTGTATCTACAGTTCTACCCTCCCCTGGGGCATGTTTTTAACTTCCTGTTGAATATCTCCATCTGGATAAGTCGTTCACAGCTCCAATGAACATGTCTAAAATGAAATGTATTGCTTCCACCACCCTACTCCACTGTCTCCTGCAGGTTTCCCTTGCTCCTCCCTCTCTTCACCTTTATACCCTCTCCCTAACAGATGCGGCTTACACCCAGGTCCCTTGGAGTTTGCCTTCTCAAAGTCGCGAGAGTGGATTCTCCAAGAGACCGTCAATTTCCTCTGGCCCTACAGCAAGTCTCCTTGCCCAAACGCGTGTGCACCTTAACGCCAAATGTCAGTCATATCATCCCTGCCTCCCCATTGCCCATGGGACTCCATTCACAAGGTCACTCACAGTGACCTTCAAGGCTCCCCCATATGTGGATATTACACATCAATCATATCTTGCACCTTTATACAGGGGTGGACAAAAGTAAGTTTACAGCGAGAACACAAAACACAGAAGTTATTCTTGTACTATTATTATTCATTGTATCATTTGTATTCAACAACAAACCTACTTTTGCCCGCCCCATATTTCTGCCCCCTCTGTTTTTCCAGGAATGCCTTCCCTCCACAATCCAAGTTCTTATGCTTGTCGTACATTCTTTTTGTCCATTAAACCTTTCCTGCGCCTCCCCAAACAGAAACAGCTGCTTTCTTTGAATTCCTATAGCCCATTTCTTACCCTGCTTCATAACAGGACCATCCTTTTTTGAGTGTTTATCCTAACACTCCTTTCGCCGCCGCCGCCACCACCACTGCCACCACTCCCAGCCCCGTTCCCTCCTTGCTCACACGGATAAGAGTACGAGGCGCCACGTACAGGAACGCCTGCAGAACCTGCCGTGATGCCGCTCTTCATACAGGCTTATTTGTTGGAACAGATAGAGTTGTTGGTTAGTGGACTTCTAAAATTAGAGAAAATTATGTAGGGAAAAAAAAAATGTTGCTAATTAGAATTGAACTCTTGTTCCTGAATGTGCGAGCTACAGCTGAGATGCTCTTAGAAGGACAATCATGTTTTAGGCAGACACCCCAAATGTTCATCCCATCAACAGTCAGCTTCTATACTTAATTAACCCTTTGGGATTCTCATTTAAATTGGCTTCGGAATGACATCTCGCCCATTTATATATAAGCTAAAAAAACAATGGCCCTTCTATGTACTCAGGTAACTGAAAGAAGATTTTAAAAGATGTGAGAATAGGAAAATTATTTTTTTAAATCTATGAATGTGTACGGAGTCGGTATGGTGCCCTGGGCTCATCGGAGAGGCAGGGAAGCGTGAAGTCCTACAGGGCAGAGGAGGTCTTTATGAGGGGCTTTATGGCACTATAGTCAAAGAGTGTCTGAATAGTGATTAAGCACAACAGCAAAGGATGTAGCTCTGAGTCAGAGGCTCTTCCAGAAGAATACAGAGTAGTCATGAAGATAAAACCAAGTCGAGAGGGTGCGTTTAGGCCCCTTAGCCATTTTTGTTACGTGAATGAATGGAAGATAGGATCAGGGAGTGGGAACAGAGGTGGAAGTAACTGGGAAGAGGTGGGAGGCGGGTGTATACATACAGAAGGCAGGCAGGATGCGCTGTTTTGGCTGTTAAAAAAAAATCTAGAACTTAATGGCCCATTGTAAAGTGAGACCATCTTCATGCCAGGAAGTACAGGGCACTTCATTCTTCCTTCAAATATCCGCTATTTATAGAGATGAAAAACCAGGTCTTTTTAAAAATATATCCTGCTGTAGTTAGTGAATGATAACAACTATCTATTGAGCTCACTCCTGTGTGGCAGACAGTGTTTTATGTCTGTTGTCTCCCATTTGAGTCGTCATTGTCATCATCACTTTAGAAACGAGGAAACAGTGAAGGGAGGCTAAGTTAACCACCCAGGAAGAAGGGAATGGAGAGCTTCGATTCAGCTTTTCTATGTGGACATCCACTTCTCTCCCAGGAAAGAATAGCACTAGGATTAAATGGAAGACTTTTTAAGTACAATTTATAGATTACCTATAGCAGAACATTGCCAAACCTATTACTCTCGGTGATGGTGGTTTTTTTTTTTTTTTTCCCATTGCCTGTTCACTTCCACTTCCCTAGGGAATGCGGTGGATGCAGAGATGTACCCCTCAGAACTGCTTTTGGGGAAAGACTAGTGGCCAGCTGTAGGACAGCTGTCAGCCCTTGGGATCCGCTCAGCTGCAGAAAGCCCACAGGCTCACACACGTGACCCAACCCTTTCCAGCGTGGTCCATATTAAATGACTAATGAAGGGAGGGATATGAATGCTCAGATGCGTCAGCCCTGTGTGGCCAGTCTGAGAAGTCACTTTAGCTCCAGAGTCCCCTGTGGGTCAGCAGAGGCTGTTATTCAGGTCTGTCCTGATTTCTCCCTCTACCCAATCTTGCTAACGTCCCCTTCCTTCCACAGGTGTTCATCCAAGTGTGCCTATTGCATTGGATGCTAAACTGTCTCCAAATCCTCCCTCTCAGAGAACCCACCAGGTGACACAGGAAAGGGACACATTTTGATTCATGTGCCACACATTTCTTTAGGGAAAAAAACATAACCAATTTATACATGCTAATTCCGTAGTCTCAACGGAAGTTCATAGCTGACTCTGAATCTATTTAGTTATTTGTATGTATATATTGTTTGTATTTATGCATTGTTTGTATTTATGCATTGTTTGAATATCTTCCATTCACATGGATAATCTCTTTACTAGTTGCAATGAGGGATACTCTAGGTGAAAGAAATTTTGTTGACTTAGTAATGCTTACAACTTATGATGGATGCCTGTTATTTTTATCTAGTATTCCTTCCCTTATCTTCTGATAATTGCAGCCCTCCCTTTCTTTGAGTACTCTTTCTATCAGTACTCATTGTATTAGATCCTGGTGGGCCTGCTAATCATTGCGTCCTTCCCGTACTCTCCTAGGAGTGACCATGTGACCAAGGCCTGGCCCCATCCTCTTAGCCTTGGTGATTGGTCCAAGCTGTAAGCATATTACCTAAATCAAGAAAATTTTGGATTTTTAAAATATACTATAGGGAGAGAGATAATTTTTTTCTTCCCCCAAATCAACACTTGAAGAAACTCAGAAAAGGAAGACTTAGTCATGCCTGAGGCCAACCCTACTTCTGGACTTCTCTGGTTACATAAGTACACAAGAACCTTTTGAGTTGGGTTTCTATCACTTGTCACCGACAGAGCCCCAACTTATAGATGATGTATTCAGAGGAGACGTTATGCATTTATCAATTGTCAAGTCACAATTCGACCGACGTATGATTGTATGGTACAGTTAGGCAAATAATTATGAAGATATTGACATATTATGGAACTTAACATTTATTTGATTTACATTTTTAAAATTAAGAAGTGATTATAATTTCTCTTATTCTAAGTCAAAGTCAATATATAATTCTCACAAGTTGACTACTTAAAATGTTTTAAAGTACACTTATACTTTAACTTATAACTACTTGACAAATCAGAGATATCCATTTATATATATCAGAAGTAAGTCATAATGGAATTTATATAATGTAGGTAATATAGTACAAAAGAAGATTTTAGAACCAGCAAGCTCTAGGTTTCCTTTCTGGATTCACCACTTATGAGCTCAGTAACCTTGGGTAAGTTATTCAATATATGAAAACTTTCCTTATCTGCAAAATGAATATAATAGGCTCACCTGCAGGACACTTTAAGGATTATAAATTAAATCTATAAAATGCCCGATACAGTTGCTTGCTCAGTTAATAGAGTAATTATTGACTATTATATTCACAATAATAGAACAGAAAATGGCCATTTACTAATTATCTTTAGTGCACAATTCTTAGCTATAAGAATGTTCTTAATTAGATTATCTTCCCTCTCAAAGACAAAGTTTCCATTATATCTACTATTGTTAAACATGGGTAAGGAAATTCTAGCCAAGACCATAGACAAGAAAGAGAAGAGATATAGTATTAATTGAAGAGAGAGACAAAGTTATTATTTACAGATAATGAAATTGTCTCTCTAGATAACCAAAGATAATCAACTAAAATAACAGAACTAAAAAGATTTGAAAGATACATCTGGTCTAAACTTATAAAATGGAATTACTTTTCCATAGACGTAATAGCAAGATAGAAAATTAAACTGAAAAAGAAAATATCCTGTTCATGATAATAACAAAAATGTGCCATACCAGAAACTGAAAATAAGGCCAAAGTAATTTAAACACACCATATTGGAGAGAGAAGGGATGGATAGATTAATGGCAAAAGAGTCAAGAAATATGTCCATGTATACATAGAAATTTGGGAATGCAATAGTTATTATTTATAATTTATACAGAAAGTTTGGAAAACTCAGAAAAGTGGCATGAAGATAACTGGCAAAACATTTTTAAAGTACTATCCAAAAAATTAATTCCAGATGAACTAAAGATTTCAATTTAAAAGATTAAACCATATAAACAACTAAAAGAAAATACACCACTATACCAAGACATAAACTGTAATCAAAAGACTAAAAACTGACTACATAAAATTATTTGGAGAAAAAGATGTCATAAACAAAGTTGAAAATCAAATGATAAGTTTAGAAATAAGGTAGAAATTCATGACAGTCTTGAGTCATCATCTATAAAGACTATCTAAAAATCAATATAAATATAAATAACCAGATCTACTTTAAATTAATAAATGACAAATGTAAACTTGATTGAATCAATGTTCCTCAGGATTCACCCTTAGACGCGGTAATTTATGAAAGTGTCAATACACTAGAATCAGCTTCTTAAATTATTCTTTCAACTGAAAACTAAGTATTAGGGAACTTTTCTTTTAAAGAAAAAGAAAGGTTACTTGAGTAAGCTTTATTCCCAAAATGTAGGGATTGTACGTGCTTTAACTGAAGACTTCTGTATAGTACCTAGCTGCGTGGCTCACACAGATGGGTATTTAATGATAATAATATAGTTTATAATAATGTACACATAATATGTGAAATACTTTGTAATCTTGTGGACTTCTTTTTATATATATATATATTTTTTTTTTTTATTAACATTTGAATACAATTGTCTCCATTTTCCCACCACCAGTTTCCCCTGCCCTACCCACCCCCACCTCCCACCCTCAATCCTAACCCTCTTTGGCTTTGTCCTTGGGTCCTTTATACATGTTCATTTACGACCCTTTCCCTTCTTTCCCATGTTATTTCCCTCCGCCCTCCCCTCTGGTTACTGTCAGTTTGTTCTTAATTTCAATGTCTCTGGTTGTATTTTGCTTGCTTGTTTGTTTTGTTGATTAGGTTCCATTTACAGGTGAGATCACATGGTATTTTTCTTGTGGACTTCTTTATGGCAGCAAACATGACTGATTAGATCACTGTCATTTGCATGTCATTATGGGCTTGATGTTTTAAATTCTCTTCTTATATCTTAATGATATTTTAGTGTGCTCCAAGAATATTAGCATAATTATGGCAATTTTTCATATTATATGCTTTATGGAATTCTATGAATCAAATAACATGGTAAGGTCTTATGAGATGTTACTATATAAACAATTTGAGTACAGATTGCTTTGGAAATATTGTCTTATGATTTTTCATCCCAACTAGAGTGTAGACAAAAAGAAAGAAAGAAAGAAACAAACAAAAACTTGATTTTTTATTCCTTTCCTGGTACAGTTATTTTACCTGGTAAGTGCTGACTACATTAACCAACTAATATTTATTTCAAGCACCTACTATATGAGTCAGATATTATACTGGACACTTGAGTACAAAGTCTCTTACACATGCTATCTCATTAACCCTCACAGTGAGGGATGAATCTGACTCCCATTTTAAAGAGGAGAAAGCCTCAGAAATGTCCAGATAGTGTTCCAATGTGAGGATGTTCATAAGCAGTGAGTCAAGCATATCCTCTGTGATATCCAATCATTTGTGTGTTTATTTCTGCATCATGCTGCCTTTCCAGGGGATAGATCATGAAGGCTTGAATTAAGGCAGTAGCAATAACGATAGAAGGATGGATGGGTTTGAGAGATATCAAGATGGCAGGGTCTCCCAGACTTGGTTTCTGGATGTGGGGAATGAAGAAAGGGCCTGGGATGACCCCCAGATGTGGGAAAAACATGGCAGGGTGTAGAGGAGTGTGTTTGGGAGACAGATTTCAGAGAGCATAGTGGAAATGACTGGGTGGGTGAGCAGCCCCAGCAAAGTGGCCTTTGCAGAGGAAGCACAATAGTGCCGATTGAAGATTAAGCCCTTGGGGTCTTTTTCCCCCCACATATTTTAATTGTCTTTATTCTATTACCATTTAGTCCCCTTATGTCCTCCTCCCCCCACCCCCAATCACCACACTGTTGTCCATGTTCAGGAGTCCCTTTTCCTTTTCTGCTCAATCCCTCCACCCCCTCACCTCCCTTCCCCCAAGCTGTCACCCTGCTCTCCATCTATGAGACTGTCCCCATTTTCCTAGTTAGTTCAGTTAGCTCAATATGAGTGAAATCACATGGTATTTGCCTTTCTCTGACTGGCTTATTTCACTTAGCATAATGTTCTCCAGGTCCAGCCATACTGTTGCAAAGAATAAAATTTTCTTCTTCTTTTTTTACAGCTGAGTAGTATTCCGTTGTGTAATTGTCCTATGGTTGTTTTATCCACTCATCTATTGATGGACACTTGGGCTGCTTCCATATCTTGGTGATTGTAAATAATGCTGCAATGAACATAGATAGCGGTGCTTATGTTCTTTCGAATTAATGTTTTGTGTTCTTTTGGATATATTCCCAGAAGCGGGATCACTGGATCAAAAGGCAGATCTACTTTTTATTTTTTGAGGTATCTCCATACTTCTTTCCACAGTGGCTGCACCAGTCTGCATTCCCACCAACAGTGCAAAGGTGTTCCCCTTTCTCCACATCCTTGCCAGCACTTGTTTGTTGATTTATTGGTAAAACATGATCAGTGATGTTTGCTGCCATAAAGAAGTCCACAAGACAAATACCATGTGATCTCACCTGTAAGTGGAACCTAATCAACAAAACAAACAAGCAAGCAAAATACAACCAGAGACATTGAAATTAAGAACAAACTGACAGGTAGCCATTCTGACAGGTGTGAGGTGATATTTCATTGTGGTTTTAATGTGCATTTCCCTGATGATTAGTAATGTTGAGCATGTTTTCATATGTCTAGAGGCCATCTGTATGTCCTAATCTAGAGATTCAATGCAATTCCTATCAAGATTCCAATTATATATTTCACAGAACTAGAACAAACATTTCAAAAATTTATATGGAACCACAAAAGACCCTGCGTAGCAACAGTGATCCTGAGAAAGAACAAAGTTGGAGGAATCATGCTACCTAATATCAAACTGTACTTTAAGGCCATAGTAACCAAAATAGCATGGTACTGGCATAAAAACAGACACAATAGATCAATGGAACAGAAGAGAGAGCCCAGGAAAAAACCCACACCTTTAGAGTCAATTAATATTCAACAGAGGAAGCAAGCACATACAATGGGCTAAAGATAGTTTATTCAATAAATGGTGGGGAAACTGGACAGATATGTGCAGAAAAATGAAACTAGACCACCTTTTTACACCACACACAAGAATAAATTCAAAATGGATTAAACACTTAAATGTTAAACCTGAAACTTTAAAAATTGTAGAAGAAAACCTAGGCAGCAAAATCTCAGACAGTGCTTGTAGCAATATTTTATTGGATGAATCACCCCAGGCAAGGAAACAAAAGAAAAAAATAAACAAATGGGACTATATCAAACCGAAAAGGTTTTACACAGCAAAGGAAAACATCAACTAAATAAAAAGACAACCCACAGAATGGGAGAACATATTTACTGATACATCTGATAAGGGGGTAATACCCAAAATGTATAAAGAACTTACAAAACTAAACACCAAAACAACCTAAAACAAGCCAATTAAAAAATGGGCAAAGGACCTACATAGGCCCTTGGGATCTTGCCTGCAGACAAGAATGATGGGGATCAGAAACATGGTGGTATGAATTGGCTTTGACATCTGACTTGCCATCATCTCTCAGTTTTAAAACAAATATAAATCTCCTATAAGTAGGAATTTGGCTTGCTACTTAAAAAGAAAAAAAAAAAACACTTTGTAGCTCAGAGGAGAGTTTGACATCTCATTCATCACAAAGTTTATCTACAAAGTGGTTACTGCGGCAGGAGAGAATGGATCCTCTCCCAGTGTTCATTCAGAACCAGACTTGGACCAATGACCTCAGGAGCATCTCAGGTGTTCAGGGAGCCATGGAGACCTTCTGGAAGCTCAGCATCTGGTCACCATGTTCCTCACTTGGCCAAGTCTTGAGTGGTCACTGCTGAGTGGGACACATATACTAGAGAAAAGTTGCTCAGACTCTTAAGATTATCTGAATGTTCAGATTAGTAAAAATTATTAGATTAGAAAAAGGGTGAAATAAATCAATTCAAATGGGTTGTCTCATTAAGGAATTCCAGTGTCCCTACCTATTGTTACAGACTAGAGCAACCTCAAACCTCATCTTGTAACCTGTTAGAAATGCAAATTCTGCCCCCCACCCAAGAGCGCTGGACTAGACTTGCTTTCTGAGAAGAAAGAGTAATGATATGCCTGCCTCAAAGCACTACTTTGACCCCACCCTCCCTCCATTCTTTCTGAAAATGGAGGGGTCACAGTGCCTCTCTCAAATGTGGGCGGTATCCAGAATGCATCCAACACCGTTTGTGATGTTATCCTTCAGAGTTAGAGAGAATCAAAAGGTAATAGATGTTGAAATGGGAGAGTCCTTTCTAAGCTACAAACCAGAGCAGAAGTTTAAAATCAAATTATTGATAAAAAAAATGACCACAAAAAGGAAATTTAAACTCTTCAAAGTAAAAACTCAGTAAATAAATTAAAATACAAGTTACAAACTTGAAAAATAGCTCTACCATACCTGGAAGACGAAAAGTTATTATATACTTTACTTATTAAAAAAAAATTCTTACAAGTAGGAGAGAGAAAGGCAACCACCCAAATAGAAAAATGGTCAAAGAATAGACATAAACAGGCAATTCACAAAAGATGTCCTCCACAGGCAAATGAGTATTTGACCTCGTGAGAAATCAAAGAAGCATATGAAAACAAGAAACTAATTTTTACCTACAAACTGGTTTGAAATTTTTAATAATATATATCTAATGTTGCTGAGGGAATGGGAAAATAGACATCGTCGTAAACAACTTAGAAGTATAAAGTGCTGTACATACTTCTGGGAACCGTTGGTAATGCATCAAAAGTCTTGGAAAATACGCATGTATTTGACCTGGCAAGAGAATCATGTCAAGATGAAAACAATTCATCAAGAAGAAATAATCATAGATATGCACAAAATTTGTCTATATAGATATCCATCTTAGTATGTTTGTAAGAATAAAAAATTGAAAACAACCTCAACTCAATAAGTTGGAGGTTTACTAGATAATATCTATCATGTCTTTTAAAAGAATTACTGTGCAGCTTTAAAAAACTATGGTATAGATGAAAATGTAATAAAATCACATTTATAATGTACTATTAATCAAAAGTCACCTGAAAAAGAATATGTGTAGTAGTATCCCAGTCTTATAAAAATAAACGTGTGTGGTTGTATATCTCTGTTTCTATCTCTGTCTCTCTCTGTCTTTGCCCCTATCATCTACAGGATGAAGAAGTAGAATGTCGCTGAGGGCAAGGGTTTTGACTAATTCACAACGTAACTTCAAAGTTTGGAATAGTTGCTGGGCACATAGCAGACCTTCACCACATATTCACCACAGTCAAAGTATTAACAGTGTTATCGCCAGTTGGCGAGCTTAAGGCACCTTAACTTTTTTTCTTTATGTTTCTCTAACTTTCCAAAACTTTTGGCAACAAATTTGTATTCCTTTTTTTAATCAGAGAAAGAGAATACATCCTAGTTTTGAAAAAAAAAAAAAAGTTAATGGATAAATTAGCCATCTACAGACCGATCCTAAGAGCTAATTGTCATATGGGACTCATCAAATTAAAAACACCCAATTCAGCCAAGGTGAGCAGTGTTGCTGGAAGGCTGAAAAATACATGATTATCATTCAGGAAACTTGAAACCATTCACCTGTTTTCTATTGCCCCTGGGCTATGATTTTAAATCTTTCCTACCAAGTATCCTAAAAGAGAGACCCCAAGATTTTTTTTTAATAAAAGGGTGAAATTTCTTAAGGTTTATCCTTAACATTCACTTACATTTTACATTGTGCTTCATACACTATCCAGTTTGTTGTATATAAAAATATTTGAAATTGTGTCCCATCAAGCAAGACTGACTCTCCAGAGGCCTCTCCATGTTACTCTGTGGCTCGTGTGTCCAGGGACATTCCTCGGGTCACTTTAGGAGTATTGCTTAGGCAAACTGGGAGGCAGCAGTGTTAGCAGGCAGAACTAGCAGAGCCTGGAAAAGTGGAGCCAAAGAGAGAAGCTGTCAGCCTGTGCTCAGAACTAGGTTCACTAATTGACATCAATGTGCCATCTGCTTGGCAAGGATGTCTCTGCAGAAAAATCGAATAGAGTGAGAATCAAATGAGATCTAAAGTGTTAAGTACAACACCTGACACGCAGCAAGCTCTCAATGAATGGTGTTATTAATTATTATTACCACAGAGAGTTTTCACACCCAGATGTCACTGCCACGTATATTATCAAACTATTGCAATGAACTTTACTCTGATTCTCATTCAACTGCTCTGGCAGATTTTTCCACAGGCAACGAATGATCACAATAGGCTTGTGCAGCCATACTTACCTTTGGAAATTAATAAATGATTCAGTCCTATGATACTCTCTTCACAGGAACTGCAATCAAATTTCTTCACCTGTGGAACAGTGATGGGGGCCTCGGAACATGCTGATTTCGTTAAGGTAAGGCCACTCTTTGAGGCCTAGCAGGACCGTGAGTCGTTCCTTGGTAACTGTCATAGCTTATTTCCCTAACTTCCACTGACAGAGTAAAAATTTTTAGTAAGTTTCATTTTTTCCTAAAGCAGAAGATTTCAAAGTATTCTTGGCCATCGTCCATGGTAAAAACTACATTTTATAAGGTGATCCAGAACTTAACATGGAAAGTTTCATGAAATAATAGCTACCTTAATTATATTAATTCCCTAAATTATAGACAAGTAGTCTATAGAATTATAGGCAAGTGGCCGCCGTCTGGGATCCACAGAAAAAAGCCGATATTGCCTTCCTGTTTAGTCTACACTTTCTTCTCTGTTTCTTGTGTTGTCCCATCTGAACTTCACGGCCCCCCACCTGTGACCCCCGGCTGGCCCGGAGCTCCCAGCATCAATATGAGTCCACCTACTGCTCACATCTACAGCACCGCTAGTCTTGCCTGGATTTTTCAGGACAGTTTTAACATTTTATTCTATGACCCTTGGCTTTGGTTTAGAACATCTTTTCTTTGGTCTAAGTCCTCTGATTTGCCCTGGTTCCCTAAATTCTGACTTCAGCTTCACCCAGCAGATTTATGGCAACTGAGAACGCCTTTCTCCATACATTACATATCCGCATTCACTCTCTTATTGTGCCGGGCACTGTTCCCCAGTCCAAATCCAATTCGCCCTAACTTTGTCCATCCCAGCCCACCTCCATCTTCCAAACAGAACAATCTCTGTCCGTTCTAAGAGGGAGTAAGCCCTTCTGCTCAGTGCTCACTGTGTGTGTGTGAGCAACTTTATGAATGACTGGTGAATGCTTTCCTGGCAGACACAGACTGCTCCTGCCCCATAAGGTTTGTTGTTTTTTTTTTTTTTTTTCATCCTGATGAGTGCTTCTTCTATAGACACAGAAAAATAATTTCTGGAATCAGAGAACTATGGGTTCAAATCCTTGTTCTGCCACTTATTACTTACATGACATTGAACATCATTTCACTACTTGTAACCTCAAAAGTGTTTTATGAAGATTAAATGAAATAAATAAAATCTTATACTATTTAAATGCTTAGTGAGGTATCTAGCACACAGTAGGTAGTGAATAAATGTTAATCCATTCCATTCACTTTTTTCTAGTTAGTCACGCATAAAGATAAGATATAGTCATTCTCTCAGTATCTGCAAGGGGATTGGTTCCAGGTCCCCCAAAGATGCCAAAACCTACAGATGTGCAAATCTTTTCTATAAAATGGAGTAATATTTGCATGTAACCTACAAACATCCTCCTGTACACTTTAAATCATCTCTAAGTCATTATACCTAATACAATGTAAGTGCTATGTAAATAGTTCTTGTATTGTTTACAAAATAATGACAATAAGAAAAATTCTGTACATGTTCAGTGCAGATGCAACCTTTTAGGCCTAACTGCATAGTACACACCAGCAACGACATAACACGTTTTCTCCAAATATTTGCACTCGTGGCTGGTTGCATCCGTAGGCGGGTATGGAGGGCCGATTGTACACGGTGGTAGCATGGTAATGTCAGCGTGTCTTAAACACTCACATTGTGCGAAAGGCTTCCTGTGCCTTATCTGCTCAACGATGACTTGATCTTAGAACAAATCAACCCATTTTGCAGATGAGGAAAGTTGAGGTCCAAGGCCAAGGTCACAAAATTAGTAAGGTACAGAGCAGGATTTGAATCCCCAAACTAGAAGAGTGTCCAGACTTTGAACCCCATTTAGGTTTAAGATCCACCGGGGGTCACAGTTCTCTACAGAGTGGATTCAGATTACTCATTATATACACCTGTATAATTACATTTCTTGCATCTCCCCAAGATGAAGATTCTAGGATTTTTCCCATTATCCTCCACTCTCTATTAGGTTAGGACTCTTTGGAAAAATCTTCAGGATGAAGCATTTGGAAGAAGCAGCTAAAGGTCCTGATGAAAAGCATTTATGAACTGCCTTGGCCAGGTAGCTCAATTGGTTAGAGCACCATCCTGATATAACCAAGGTTATGGATTCAGTTCCTAGTCAGGGCACATATAAGAATCAACCAATGGCCCTGGCTGGATGGCTCAGTTGGTTGTAGCATGTCCTTTACACCAAAAAGTTGTGGGTTTAGGGCACATACGTAAGTTATGGGTTCAATTCCCTGTTGGGGCACGTGTGGGAGGCAACTGATCGATGTTTCTCTCTCTCTCTCTCTCTCCTTCCCTCTCTCTCTAAAAATCAATAAAAAACAAACTAAAATCCTTAGGTGAGGATTAAAAAAAGAATCAACCAATAAACACATAAAAGTAATTGGAACAACAAATTGATATTTCCCTCTCCCCTTCCTCTCTCTAAAATGGATCAATAAATTTTTTAAAAAAGCATTTATGAATCACCTGACCATCTTTTTCTCTCACCATTTTGCACAGTTCTGTTTTGGTTAGCATCAAATGTTCACAATAACTGACTCAGCCCAAGGCCCCGTGGGCAGGGGCTCTGTCTGTGCGTTCAGCTTACCGCCTGACTCACAGAGCCCCCCACCTGCACGGTACAGCTTCTCAGACGGAGTTCAGTGCATGGCAGAGGCCGTCAGGTCCACGTGGGCCTCCCCACAGCCCCTCCGCTGTCCTGGGCAACAGCGTGTGCTCTTTGCAGCTGCTCGCTTGACGTCCTGCCTTCTGTGTTTCTCTGTGGTTGGAGTTTTCAAGCTTTTAGCATTTATGATTTTTTTCAAGCTCTTAGACCAAAACTAGAATTATTCTAGTATTTCAGAGGACTTGGCTTTGTCCATTTTCAGATTTACTTCAAGTCCTGAATATGAATAGCAGAGAATAGCCTGCTATTCTTATTCTCTCAATATACGTATATCAGAAATTATTTAACACCTGGCAAAACTAGTTTTCATTACCTCCATTTGATACATGCATCTACACATTTTTCTTCTTTTTCACCAGAATTTATTTTTGGAATATGTAAAATATGTATGTGATTCCAAAGCCAAAGCTATATAGCAAGGTAGATTCAATAAAGTCTCTCTTTTCATCCCATCTTCTGCACCCGGCTCCCTCCCTCCTTTCAGATATAATTATTTAAATGCTTTAAAAAATTTTTTTGAAGTATAATACAGGAGTGTCCAACCTTTTGGCGTCTCTGGGCCACACTGGAAGAAGAAGAGCTGTCTCAGGCCACACATTCAATACACAAATACTAACAAAAACTGATGAGCAAAAAAAAAGGCCTGTGCCTAATTTTCATGATATCTGTCATCACAGATAAGCAAAAAGAGTCCCACATAATGACCCTAATTATGCAGCGGCCCTTTCAATAATCTTCTAAAATTGTTGAGCAGGTCCCAAGTTTGTGATCATTAATATAGAAAATGTACATATCTAAGTAATAAAACTTAGTATAAAATAGTAATAAAATAAAGTCATGCTTTAAGTAAATTTATGATTTTGTGTTGGGCCGCATATATAGACATCCTTGGCCCGGGCTGGGACACCCCAGGTGTAATATATACAGTGATGAATTCACATTATGAGCATACAGTTTGATGAACTCTGATAAGCTGAACATACCCATGTGTCCACCACCCAATGCAGAAATAGAGTATTTCTAGCACCCCAGATACTGCCCTTGTCATTCCGATGGCACTCTTCTCCAGAGGGAACCACTCTCCTGGCTTCAGACGCTTCAGGTTAGTTGTGCCAGGTGTAGAACTATATGTAAGTGGAATGATACAGTATCTATTCTTTTGTGTTGTGCCTTTTTTACTCAACAATATGTTATTGAGATCCATCCATGCTGTTGTGTGTCGCAGAAGTGTTCATTCTTTCATTGCTGTTAACATATTCTGTTGCATTGCATATATATTATACCATAATTTATCCATTTTGCTTTTGATAAAAAGAAGCCTTTCTGGTTTCTGGCTTTAACCAGTAGTGCTTCTTAGAACATTCTTATATGCGATTTTTAATGCACACATATATTTCTGGTGAGTATATTTCTGAGAGTAGAATTGCTGGGTCATATGGTATGTGTGTGTTCGGCTTTTAGTAGAGATTGCCAAGGAGTTTCTAAAAGTGGATGTTCCAATTTACACTTCTTGTAGCAGTGTGTAAGAGTTCCTCATCTTTTCTAACACTTGGTAATTTCTGTCTTAGTAGACAGAAATTAGATAATAATCTGTTCCAGTAGGTATCACTCTCCGTGTGCTGTTACTTTGCTTTTCTCTGATGACTAATAATTCTCACTAGTTTTGGGGTTATTCTTCCACTATCTATTTTTGCAAAAATTATATCTATATATATAGTATGCAATACGATATACAAGAGTAGCAATCTCTATATATACTGTTTACTGTTTTGCACATTAGTTTTTTAACTTACATATCCTAGAGACCTTTCATAATATTGTATATCAAGACCATCCTCATTTCTTTTCACGTCTGCATGGTATTCAATTGTGTGGATGTACCTTCGTTTATGCAATCAGCCCCCGACTGATGGACAGTTACATTGTTCCCAAACATCTCCTATTATAAATATGCTGCAAACAATAGGCTTGTGCATGCCTTTTTATATTTTTGTTATTGTACCTCTGAGATCGAGTCTTAGAACTGGTACTATGGGGTCAAAGATAAATTAATATGCAATTTTTTTAGATATTGCCAAATTTTCCTCAATTAGGATTATGTGATTTTTACATTCAAGTGATCTGTGAAACACATATCTATATTTTATTCATTAGATCTTTTCTCTTAGAATACTCAATTGCCAAGAAATTAAGACACTGATAAATTTTTTTAAGTGAAGAATCTTTGAAAGTAAACAATTTTAATTATTTATAATGCTACATCTTCAAAGTATTTTAATATTCTTTAAATGTATATGTATTTGAGTTAATAATATAACTGTATTCTTTTATATTTATATAAAATATGGTTTTTAATGAGAGTATATTAATCAAGAACCTATTAGTTGTGAGTTTAAGGGAAAAAGCCAGGTATTTATTGATTCATATAACTGGGAAGTCCAGAGGCAGTTTGGCTTCAGATATAGTGGAATCCAGGGATAGAAACACTGCTGATAAGAATCCTCTCTCTCGCCATCTCTCACCCCTGCTCTCTTCAGTGTTTTCTTTGCAGGCAGGCTAAGCGCTGGTTTTCCATTGCTCATACAGCCTGCATTCTCATGAGACGAGAGGCCTTCTCTCGTCAAGCACTTATATCTGACCCCCCCAAAAGGACTCAGGCCCTGAATGAGTCATGAAAACATCCCCTATGTCAGAGAAGGTTGGGGGCTCCCTTGATTGACAGTACTGTCAGAAACAAACAAAGTAAAGGAAGCCAAGTTCCCTAAAGAAAAGGTTGAGGTGCCGCCCCAAAAGAACAGACATTTCTGGTAGTTGCAAGTTCTGTTGTCTGGTGACACCGTAATAAATTCAGCCCTTCCCTGGCCTCTACCTTCACATTCGGGCTGTTCCTAGGTCTTGCCTGCATGGTAATGGTCTTATATTCTATACTTTTATTTCTTTAGCATACATCTCTATAAGCGGGATCACTGGGTAAATGATATAACCATATGACACATAGTCAGATCTTTGCAGGGGGGTTGTAGTAGGCACCACTCTCAACAGCAGCCGATGGGCCCGCTGCTCTAGCATACCCCAGGGAGCAGCAGGAATTTCAGTTCAGTAGGGGTCAGCACATTGCTTCGTGCTGACTTTGCACAAAATAATAAATATTTGTTCTGTTTGTACGTTTCATATTTTCCTGTATTCTTTTAAAAGTCCCCACTTGCTCTTTTTCTAATTCAGAAAAAAAATTGTAAGATGAAAGAAAGGACAATATATCTGAAAAGTGCAAAAACATCAACTTCTTACATTATCCCCCCCGATTTATGAGATGACCTGAACAAGGTGTGGCTGTCACCCAGCGGCGGCTCAGGCATGAGGGCAGCTTCCCCACATACACACGCAGTCTAAAGACAACGCGCTTGCTATGAAAACTGAAAAGGCAAGTCCCCTCGTCTCTTTTCCAATTGAGCTGTCACCGACTCTTCATTGCAGTAGCTTGCACAGGATGGACCCTGAGACAGCAACGTCGGAACCACCTAGACACGTGTCAGACACACACACGATGGAGCCGCAGCTCAGATCCTCTGTGTCGGTACTCGGTGTGGAGTCTGTGTGGTTCGTCATTGTGGCAAAACATACCTAACGTGAAATTTGCCGTCTTAAGCATTTTTAAGTGGACTGTTCGTAGTGTTAAGTACATCCGCCTTGTTACGCGGCCACCACCACCATCCATCTCCAGAACGGTTTTTACCTTGCAAAACGGAGGCTGTGCACCCACCGAATAAGTCCCCATTTCTCTTCCCCTCAGCCCCTGGAACTGCCACCCTACTTTCTGTCCCTGTGAATGTGACTGCTCCAGCCACTTCATATAAAGGGAATAGTACAGTTTTTGCCCTTTGGTGATTGGCTTATTTCACTGAGCATAATGTCCTCAAACTTCATGCTGTAGCATGTGTTGTAATTTTCTTCCTTTTTGAAACTGGATACTATTCCATTGTATGTATCACGTTTTGTTGTTCTAGTCATCTGCTGATGGATGTCTGGGTTGTTCCTGCCTGGCAATCTGTGCTTTAACACACCCTCATACGTGATTGAATTCGAGAACCACTGATGAATAGGAGTGAAAATACAGTGATTAACGTCATCCTGACAGATCTAGAATTCTTTTTTAGGATGTATCAAGCTATACAGTAAGTCCTCACTTAACAGCATCAACATGTTCTTGGAAATCATGATGTTAAGCAAAACAACACAAAATGAAACCATTTTTTCCCAAGGCTAATCGATATAAACAGGAGTTAAGTTCCTAGGGCATATCTCTGGTCACAAAAGCATCACCAAACTTCTAAACAAAGGCCCCAAACACTTCTCATGTGAAATATTAAAAAAGATGTGAGCTATTCATACATTTAAGAATGATGAATAAAAACAAGTAGAAATTATTTTCTGCCCCTCTGATTCCAGTTCACGGTCAAGGTGGCCAGAGCCTATCCTGGCTGCTCAGGGCCCAAGGCAGGAGCCCACCTGGGATGGGACACCCTTCTATCACAGGGCCTCTGTGTCCCATATACACCCAGACCGGGACTATTCAGATGTGCCAACTCACCTCACCTGCACATCTTTGGGATGTGGGAGAAGCCGGAGTACCCAGAGAAAACCCACGCAGACAAGGGAACAGCATGCACATCCCACACAGACAGACAGTGGCCCGGCCAGGAGTCTGTGTTTTTTTCTCATCAATGTCATAACGAAACATTGAATGAAATGACATTATTTGGGGACCTTTTGCACTTGACATAGCAAGTTAATCTGTATGAAGCATGTGACTCAGGACAAAGTATAGTAAATACCCCTTTGCTTATAGTGATCTTACAGGGATCTGGGGTAGAATGTTACAATGCCAAATGCTAAGTATTTAGTAATGTTTGAAATAAAAAATGTGTTACTTTAAGCAGTCATATGTATGATGATAAAGTGTTAAATTAGGCTAATCTGATCTTTGAAAATTGGAAACTGACAGGGATGAAAAATCTACTAAATTAAAGAGGTAAAGTGGATAAAAGAAAAAAAGTAATGATGATAAAGGGCACATGCCATAAATAACACAAAGGTAAACAGAAGGCTTCTATTTCATGCTCCACATGGAGTTGAGTGAGCTGTTCATGGAGTTAACATTATAGGAATTTTCTGAATGAGCTGAATTCCTCTGCAGTTACCAGGGAACATCTGTGCTTATGCCAAGCACCATAACAAGGATAGTCAAATCTCACGAAACAAAGCCTTAACTGACAGCCTGAGCTTGTCAGTCAGTCGAGGACCCCAGGGTCATGCGCAGCGTTGTGTAACAGGCAAAATGAGCTTTGGGATGGGGATGTTCCACCTTCCCACAAGAATCTCAGCTAGAGAATCCTGTGGCAGGCGGAGTGTAGTCTGGCTAATGATGTAATTTGATATTAATTCAAAGGAACGTTAATTCTTACTCAAGAAATGAACACAGGTATTTGATTGTAACATATCTTATTTGAAGGAGAAAAGGATCCAGATGATGATATACTTGATGCCTGGCACAGAGCAGGTATGCATGTATGTACACATGCATTTTTCATTCTTACTTGAAGATATATGTATTGATTTGGGGTGGGGGAAGAGGGGGAGATTGAGAGAGAGAGAGAGATGTGTAAGAGAAACATCAATAGATTGCCTCCCATACATGCCTTGACCAGGATCGAACCTGCAAACTGGGGGTGGAACCCACAACCTTTTGATGTATGGGATAACGCTCTAACCAACTGAGCCACCTGGCCACGGTCAGAGCAGGTATTGGATACAGGTTATATGAATGAGTGAATGAATAAATAAAATGATGAATGAATGAATTTCACAGATATTTACTGCCTACGTGTGCAGGGAAAAGGGAAGCCCCATTACTATGTGAAGATAAATAAGTTAGCAGATGCTCTAGTGAGTGAATACTATCCTCTTATTTGTGTCGCATCCCTAGTTCTCACTACTCAATTAACTCCATGACCTTGAGCAAATTATTTAATGTCCCTTGGTCTTACTTTATTCATCTCTAAAATTGGGTGTGTGCGGGTGCCACAAGATACCAAGATGGATGATTTTTAAACCTTCTTACACTTTTGAAGTCCATTTCTGATGTTTTTATTGGGGGTGGGGTTGCTCTCATTTATTAATTCATTTGGCGACATGCATCGAGTTGTACGTGTAAGACACTGTGCTATAATTTTTCCACAACTTATTAAAATTCCTTTCTTTTCATCACTATAAAACAGCCCTGCTGAAGGTCAGGGAGAGAAATCTTCATAAACGGATCACTGTGAAGCTCATGCCCAAACAGAAAGCACTCTTTGGACCCTGGCACAGGCCCAGGCAGGAGGCAGGCCCTCTCCTACCTTCTCAGAGTATTCAGGTTCCAAGACGTGGTCATCAGAACCCCTGTGGTGGGGGCTGCTTCATCCTGACGCCTTCCCAGAATACTGCTCAGCCATGGCTTTCCTGGCCGTTCCACCCATCAGCAGTGCTGTGCGAAAAGTTTTAAAAAATCATTTTAGGGGCATTTGGTTATTTCGACATTTGGGTCTTTGCAAACACATCCTTCCCAAGTGATAGAGAAATGGGAGTAGCAGATGTTGCTTGATTTTTCTTTTTACCTAGGGATTTCATGGTATCTGTTTTTCAATTTCCAAGTAAGTATTAAATGCTTGTATAATTTAAGTGTTTCATTTAATTAAACTTGAAACTGTATTTAAACTTTAGATCAGCCTAGATAACTTGAAAATAGAAACAATCGGTGCTTCTGCCAGTTCGGGCTTGATCTAGAAAGCGTTCCGTTTTGAATGATGCAGGCGCTAATAAGTACAGCTCTAAAGGTTTTGGGGCAAATGAACTCTAAATTCTTGAGTTTTCAGGGCTATATTTACATAAGAACTACCGCAGTCTATCTCTGCTTTCCGTCATGTAAAACTTACCCTGTTAGACTGAGTTCTGGTCAAGGCGGTAGAGTAGGCAAACGCTGTGCTCGCCGCCTGCTAGGACCACATCAGCATCACAGCTGAATTGTAGAGCCATCGAACTGGAGAACCATCAGAGGACTCGCTGACCAGAGATTCTGTAACTAAGGATACCCAGTGGGAGCCACGTCGAGACTGCATGTCTAAAATACAGAAATTAAACAGTGAGCTGGTTATAATCCCGGCTAGATAAAAATTGTATGTATCTGATTATATGTATATGCATAAAATTATGATAGTAAGAGAGAATAATATATATGAGTACTGATGTGTGGAATAACAATCAAGAGAAAACAAATAAAAATAAAAATTGCACTGTTAGCTATCTCCTGACATGAGTGAGGAATGAGTCTTTGCTTTACGTTACAGCCAAGTCAGCGCACGGCATCCCTAAACAACACTTTTATTAAAGCAGAAGAGCACCTTGACTGACATCCACAATAAACACATTCCCGAAAATTGTCCTGACATACTCAATTTGAACATCTTGCAACTTTCTGTGCTTATGGGTTATTGCTCTGTCTCTAGAAATATAATTTGAGTCCAGTGGCTTTTATTTGGCAAAAATGTATAAAATAGATTACTCATTGTTTGCCATACCAAGCCCTACAAGCTAGCTTTAGTTGAGAAAAATGAAGTGTGATCTACACATCCGTCTACATCGGTGATTTTCCTCAGAGACGTGAAGGGTGAGATTTGACAATCACAAACAGATTTGCAAAGCATGCTAATACCTCTTTAATGAATATGTGCTCCAAACAACAGCTTTTCTTATGGGCTTAGTAAATTTGTACTCTGTATCACACAAGTACTTGTTTAAGACATTTAAGAATGTGTCCTAGATGTGTATTGCTTCCTGCAGAACCCAAGCAGGCTAATTCTTTCTACCTTTCCACCCTCGGCGGCAGGCTCCGAGAGCCTCTCCAGACCTGGCCCTGAGTACTGAGAACTGGCCCTGCGCTCTTCACCTCTTCTCCATCCCTGCGGCCTCTGTGCAGTCTTTACCAAATATCTTTAACCTACTAGGCCTTAGCCACCGGGCCTCTTGCCTCAGAATTTGTCCAGGTCCAGTCTGGGCTCCACACAGAGTCCTGCTCATCTGGAAATGCAAATTCAGCCATGTCACAGTCCAGCATGAGACCCACAGTGGCTTCCATCACCTTTAAGATATAGTTAAAATTTCTTAGCATGTCATAATAGGCCCATCATCACCTGGCCCCCGCTGCCCGTGCAGCCTCATTTCCTGCTGCTTGGGTACACCTGTTCTCTCCTTCAGTCTTACCTGGGTCACGGCTTTCAAGTTCACTCATGTCATTCTTCCTGCTTGGAGCACACTTTTCCAGCTTCTTGACATGACAGATGAAAATGCCTCCTTCGCTTCTGACAGGGCACTTCATTGATCTCCATGCTGAGTTAGATGCCTTCTCTCTCTGCTCCCACAGTGCCCGGTGTGTGACATTTTCATCACACTTAGGACACTCTTTATTACTGCGTTCTTCTCTTTCATTTAACAAGGAGCCTGCCATTTCTATAACCCTACCCATTAAACATTTCCCCTTGCCTACTGTATCTCTAGCAACAACAGCAGTAGTTTCTCAATAAAGACAGGTTGCAAGAGTTAATTCATTCACTCATTCATTCACATTTTAATCAACTTTATTTTAAAAAGTTCTGTTACCCGAGGACTTGTTATGCTAGTGGCTTTATACCCAGGACATCTCTTTCAAAATAATTCTGTGCTCCTTGTTGCACTTATAGGATTTCACATTGGCATTAATATCCCATAACATCACCTGAGCTACAATATGTAGAATGGCAGCTCAAGCCAAAAGATAATGATGAAAACAGATTTTGGAACCCCAAGCAAATAATTCAGTGAGATCTACTGTGTACTTACTTAGTCACTGACAAAGAGTATCCCAAGGTCTGTCTTTTTTTTTTTTTTGGTAGGTTCTCCCACAGAATAAGAGCTGTTTGAAGAGGACTTACATCTATACTCTGCTATTTAATGATTGAGTCAAATGCTTCTACATGCATTGTTAAAAATATGATATTTTTCCTCAAAGAAGCTGTAGCTGCAGTGTGTTCACATAAGCCCTGTCTTCATTATCAGCTGCTGAGCAAAATGAAAAAGTCAGTGAACTTAGGGCTGCAAACACCAGCTTTAACTTTTGGGGGTGGGCAGTGAGAAAATAGATTTTGTTAAGTGTGCAAATTATCTGTGACTGAGAGTTTTCTTTCTCTTTTTTAAGATTTCCCTTTGGCTACACAGAACTCAGTGCTACAGTAAGTCTTATACTAGAAAAGTGGTTCTCAGGCAAAGCAAGTTTACCCCCCAGGGTACCTTTGGCAATGGCTGGAGACATTCTGGATTGTTGCATCCCAGGGGGAGTGGGGAGAGTGATAATAATGTTTAGTAGGTGGAGGCCAGAGATGCTGCTAATCCTCCTATGGTGCACAGGACAGTGCCCCGCACACAAGATTATCCAGCCCGAAATGGCAGTAGCGTTGGATTGAGACAACCTGCGCTAGGATGAAACAAGAGAAAGTGCAATCAGACGCTGGAAGGGAGAATGGTGGATGCCTGTGATTCATTTTTCTTCCGTATATGTTGCCTCCTTTCAGGTGTATTCTCTCTGGGCAGTTCCCTACATGACTGATCGCTCATGTTCAAGGCCAGCAAACAGTCTCTTTTGCTCCAGTCTGCTAAGACTGTGGCTTATATAACAACCTAATCACAGGCATGACCACCATCACCCTTGCTGTATTCTATTCATTAGAAGCAAGTCACAGGTCCCACCTGCACTCATGTGGAGAATATTAAACAAAGATGTGCCACCTCAGGGCAGGAACCGGGAGGACCACCTTACTGTCTGTCCACACAACCTATTGTTGCCTTGATGGCAGATGTGGGGTTGTGTGCTGTGTCTACCTGGTTAGGCTGCATGAGATTGGAAGGCAGAAGTGATGAAGCGGCAGTTACGCTCTGCTGGTCGTCACTGTCAGATCAGTGATGAACAGATGCAGAGGGGCCTGGCTGGTCCCAGCTGGTCCATGCCCAGCTCCTCTTCCCAGCAGCTGCCAAACAGCTGCCCAGGCCAACGGCGGAGACTGACTGAAACCTACAGAGGCAATAGCTGTGCAAAGGCAGGGTTTTCCTGTCACCCTCCTCCCTGCTCCCCTTTCTCAGCTGGGAGTCTGGGTTTCTGAGATTGACAGGTTGTTGAATCCAACTCCCCGGTGAGACCCTCATCCCCCAGCTCCTCATGAATGTATGAGGGCAATTCTAGGAGGAGTCCCCGCTTTCCTAATGCCCAGGGATCTGTGCTCCACTTTTCAGACCCTGTCCGATACAGGTGATGTTCCACCTTACAGTCAGAAGATGTAAGTGTGTCCTGTGCGCTTCTCACAGTGCTAGGTGCTGTGGTGAGCAAACTCTCGCATAGCGCAGTGCTCCCACTAGGAAATCACCTCTTTGTGTTTGTTTACTGCCATTCCCCCAGGGTCAGAAATAGTGGCTGGTATGTAGAAGACACTTACAAATATTATCTTCATGTATAATTAATGATATTACATGATTTGGCCCATACACATGTTTGTATATATGTATATATACATACATATACATGCAGGTGTGTGTTGCTATTATATATATAGTAGCCAAGGAAAGATCTCCATAGCTCCTACTGTCATTCAAATTAGTATAATATAATGTAATATAATGCCAATTTGCCTACAACATCATATGTATATATGTATCTATCTATCTATCTATCTATCTACCTACCTACCTATCGATATCTCCTCGGCAACTTGGTTTCTTGGTCAAACATTATCTTCAGGGCCCTCAGAGTATATTTTTTTCATATCTCTTCTAAACCCTCATCACACAGACACCCATTCTGCCTTCTCTTTGTTTTTACCACCTCCCAAGGTTAAAAATTATTATTAAGCTTAATTATAATTTTTATAGTTTAAAAACTATTTTTATTAGACTGTGATTTTAAAGGATTTCACTTAAATGCAGTTTTCAAAACTCTGTTGACTTATTATAAATTTGAAGTAAAAAATGTTTCCTGTTCACAGTCAATGTTATCCCAGTCTTTTAGGAAGCGTTTTCTGGCATCGGTCAACAGGAAGGGACACTGGGGACCACAGAGACTCTCTGGCAGCGAGCATCACAGAATACTACGTAGGCAGTGGTCCATCCTGCCTTCCCCCAAGGATGCTCTAAGTTGAAATACCGTCAGGGACCCAGTTAGACACCAAAGGTATTTAAATGCTAAAATGAGCAATAAGAAAGGGGATATAACATTCATGGTCAAAATAAATATATAAAATCTGTAGAAAAGACAGAAAAATTAGGAAAGAAGGCCAAAGTGTATTTAGAGATTTTGACCATATGCGTCACAGGCATTGGGAAAGTATTAGCATATAACCTTGAGAGAGTCAAAATCTTTTGTACACAGTGCTTTCTTAAGAAGAGTATGCCTAATTGGGGGGAGAAATTACCATTTCTCATTAAACTCTTTTGCCATTAAATTTAATAAAGTAATAGTCAGGGAACATTACTAGAAAAGCCTTAGCAATCACCTGGTCTAATGTTACTTTGCAGACAAAGTAACTGGGGTCCAGAGCACTTGTTCAGGTCATCGTAATGAACAGAGTAGAATCTAGAAAGTTTAAAGACTTATTAAACATTCTGAGCCATCATTCCTGAGGTGGTCCATTCCATCTTTGAGCCACTAATTCGTGGCCTCTTTTAATCTTTGGAAACTGGTCATTAGAACCTTAGGATCTTATCTGATAATAAAAAGGAATGGTCTTTTTGGTAGTTATGTCCCTCTCACTGAGTAGCAGATTTAGTTCCAGAGGGTCTTATTTATTTTTTTTGTGAGGGCATACATTTTTGGATACTAAAAAATCATGTAACATTTTATAAGAACTCTATAATATCATTCCACTCTTGGTTATATATCTCATTTTTTCCCTATGCAATAGTTGAAAGAAAACAAAACAATAAGAAAAACATCTCCTATACAATCGTATCAAAAAATACAATACTTAGGAATAAGTTTAAAAAAGAAATATACAGCTGAAATGCTGAAAACTACAAAATATTGTTGAAATACAAAAAGACATAAGAAGAAAGACATTCCATGCTCTTAGAGCACAAGACATGAGTAGGACATACACTTTAAAACTAAGAAGACGACCTAATTAAAACATAGACAATGGCCCTGACTGGTGTAGCTCAGTGGATTGAGCGCGGGCTGGAAACCAAAGTCCCGGTTCGATTCCCAGTCAGGGCACATGCCTGGGTTGTGGGCCATGTCCCCAGTGAGGGCCATGTGAGAGGCAACCATACATTGCTCTTTCTCTCGCTCTCTTTCTCCCTCCCTTCCCCTCTCTCTGAAAATAAATAAATAAAATCTTTAAAGGAAAAAAACATAGACAATGAATCTGAATAGATATTTCTCCAAAAGATATGCAAAGGGCCAGTAAACAAATGAAAAGATGTTCAACATTTCCAGTCACCAGGAAAAAACAACCAAAATCACAACAAGACACTACTTCGTACTCGCTAGGCTGGCTGTAGTCAAAAGACAACCAGTGACAAGGGCTGGGGAGGGTATGGAAACACTGGGATGCTCGTACGCTGCTGGCGGGACTGTGGAATGGTGCCGCCACTTTGGAAAAGTCTGGCCATGGCCCCAAAGTTAAGCGAAGAGTTACCGTATTACCCACCAATTCCACTCCTAGGTATGTATCCAAGAGATAATAAGAACACAACTCCACACAAAACATGCACAGTACCTGAGTGTTCAGAGCAGTATTGTTGTTCATAGTAGGCAAAATGTAGAACAGCCCAAATGTCTGTAAACTGATGAATAGATATATATATATATAAATGTGACATATACATGCAAAGCAGTATTATTCAGCTATAAATAGAATGAAGTTCTGATACGTTACTACATGGATGGATCTTGAACTATTATGCTAATGAGATAAGCCAGTCACAAAAGACCATATATTGTATGAATCTATTTATATAACATGTCCAGAATGGGCAACTCTAAAGAGACAGAAAGTCAATTAGTGGTTGCCTACGGCTGGAAGATGGGAGGTTGGTGGGGAGTGACTGCTAACCTGCACAGGGTTGCTTTGCAGGGCGATGAAAGTGTCCTGACATCAGTCATGGTAATGACTGCACAGCTCTATGAAGATACTACAAACCTTTGAATTATTGTCACGTGCCGAATAACGATGTTTGGTCAGCAATGTACTGCATGAACGATGGTGGCCTCATAAGATTATAATGAAGCTGAAAAATTCTTATTGCCTAGCGATGGCGTAGCTGTGGAAAAGCTCTACTGCAGTGGTGCAAGGCATTACACGTGTTTGAGATGATGCTGGTGCAAACCTATTGTGCTGCCAGTTGTATAAAAGATAGCACACACAATTATGTACGGTACATAATATACTTGACAGTGATAACAAATGACTATGTTACTGGTTTATGTACTTCCTATACTTTTTACTTTTATTTTAGAGTATCCTCTTCCTCGTTATTAAAAAATAGTTTGCTGTAAATCAGCATGCTGTGTTATGCTGGCAGCAGCCTCATCACCTCGGATTTACTGCATCTCTGTGCTTGATGCAATCTCACGTTGTTTGCGACAGCAACACGCCGCACGGGCTCATCGCCCAGTAACCTAGGCTGTTCCATGTATCCTAGGGGTGCAGGAGGCTAAACCACCTAGTTGTATGTAAGTGCACTTTATGACGTTTGCACAGCGACGAAATAGCCTAACAATGCATGTCTCAGAACGTATCCCATCATTGAGTGGAGCATGACTGCATGTACTTTAAGTAGATGAATGTACAGTTTGTGAATTGTATGTTGATAAGGTGTGATTTTATCTGTATGAGGTATATATGCACACACATAAATGCCTTAAACATAGTTTAATTTCACAATCTGTATATTCTTTTTATAATTAAAAACTGATATAAATTACAGTAAATATGTTCTCCAAACATTTGCCACATGCCTCCTGGATGGTTATATGGATACAAAGGCCAAAGGTCCTACCCCTTCCTGCACCCAGAGTGCCGTTGGGCGGATAGATTTTCGGCTTTCCGTGGGAGCGTGGATCCAGCCCTGCAACAGAGAGCCCCGAGGCTTCTGTGCTCCCAGATGTCAGCTAACGGCGAGTCAGATTCAACAGCCACTTTGAGGAGTCTTCCTGTCCTCCTTCATCCCTAAAATATTAACATGTTTTAAAGTGCCTAAGCTCAGCCTAAAACTAAAAAGCGATGCTGAAGTCCATGGGTTCTCAGCAAGTAGACAACGAGTAAAATTTTAGAAAACGGAGGGTTTTATTCTTTTATTCTGGCTGGTTTTCTTTGCAGCTGAAGGCCTTCATCTGTGCCTCTAAGCACCGAGTCGTGGGCAGATGAGAAAAATTTTTCAGTGTTTGCTCATCTTTTAGATCGAGATTTAAAAATTAGGTATATTACATTTGAACCCTAGTCATTTCTAGAGTTTTATCTGCAATAATACCGTCTCGTTCATTGTCACAGGACTGTGTGCCAAGCACTGACCTTGAGTTAAAGACACAGTAGTGCCACGGTGAGTAGGCACAGTCCCCACTCTCAGAGAACATCCAATTCTGTGAGGAAGGCAGACACTATGGCAATCATTGTGAAGGGAAACTGCTAGATGCTATGGGAACCGCTAACCCGTGGAAACAAAAGCACTTTGTGTGACGAGGTGACTTTGTGCTGAAACTGGAGGTTGAGTTGTCAAAGATGAAGGGGGTAGGAGGTGGTGGGAGGGGTGGTGTTGGCTGGAGGGAAGAGTGTTGCAGGCTGGAGGGGAGCGTCTGAGAAGGTTCTAGTGGAGGGAAGTCTAACAGCAAGAAGTTTATGTAGCCGGGTGCGAGGGCTGGGGAGAAAGCCTGCAGGTGAGATGTCGAATTGGGTGGGGATGGGACAGACCAGGCTTTGAAGGCTGGGGAGACCTTTAGACTACTGTGGCATCAGTGGGAAACCGCTGAAAGGTTTTAAGCAGTGGAGAGCTGTGGTCATATTTTTAAAGAGATCTCTACAGCTATTGTGTGAAGAACTTTCCGAATTTGCATATCATGACAGAAAATCTTTAAAAATTCAATTACACCTTTAATCCATACTTTTCTTAATTTCCAAAACTGATCAGAAGATTAAAATGTCTTTATAAGAAATGATAAGTAGAATTCCACATTCATAAAATAGTGATTCCAGTTAGTCACTGGGTTATTCAGAGACAAAGCATAGGAAGTTTGTTTTCAGCAATATTTTTCCTCATTCTAGACATTGGAATTTTGAAGTCTAATAAAAACGTGAACAAAGACACTTTTTAATCTTTAGAACAAATGCCACAAAAGCAAACAAATGGAGTGTAAAAGAAAGTGTTTGAGGCCTAGTGAGTAGGGTGGGCAGTGGAGGGCAGGGGCTGTGGGCAGTGGTATGCGGAAAATCTGGCCACGTCTCTGTGGACTTCGAAATAAGTTGAGCAGGACCTAATGCCTAAGTCCTTGTGGATGTGTGACAACGCCAGCTCTAGCAAGTGCAACATTAGAGCAGTATTAGAAGAAGAAAAGATTTATTTCTCTTTGTGGAAGAGTGACATTTTTCCTTAATTCCAGTCTTTTACTTAATTCAACAAATGCTTACTGAAAATCCATGTTGTGTGAAGAATGGTACTACATACTGAGAGATGCACGCAGCGATGAGGAAAAACAGTCTTCTGTAGGCAGTCCATCTGTTTCACGTAAGTCATGTTGGATTACAGAGGAGTTCCATAGTTAATTTAAAGGGCTTAATAGAACAGGACTGACCTTAAGTTACTCCCCCCCACCAAAACAATATTTTTCATAAATTATTTATATAACAGTTAGTCTGTAACTCCAGTAAGCCATGTTCTCAGAAATAAAAGTTAGGGTATATGGCATGAAAGGTATACTCATGAGACAATAGGACAAAATATTTGAAATCACAATGTCTGTGGAATTTTAGGACACATTGTCCTGTATCAGTGTCACCGCGCTGTTAGCATTACAAAAGGACTCTGTTGTGATTTGTTAAAGACAGAGGTCAGTGAGACACTCCACTTTGATCTATACATCACATACCCATCAATCATCCCACTGCTTCCTGTGTTCAGGAGACCAAGCGGCACATACTACATGTGGAAACCGACTGATTGTCACTTTCTATTATGATTTATATCATTATTCATATTCCACCATAGTCTCTTTGGGAGGGTTAGTTAACGTTCATGTCTGCCACCATTCAAGTCCTTCACTTTTCCTCACCCTTTCCTCATGTCTGAATTATAGTGGAGAACAAGACAAAAACAGAAGTTTCAACTTTAAAAAAAGGATCACAGGATATAGACTTAACCAACACTTTGATTATATGCTTTAAAAAAAAAAATTAGACCTGTAATTAGAACCAACAAATGCCAGTAAAATTCAGTCATTTGTATCATTTCTTTATATTTATCATTATTTTATAAATATATGTTGATAAATTAGCTGTAATTGAAAATGATTATTAATATTTAATGTGGAATATTTTTGAAACCTATATAATCTTATTAACCAGTGTCACCCCAATAAATTTAATAAAAAATGGGGAATAATTTAAAGTAATGACTAAGTACTAAAACTATTCACTTAATTCAAAGTAGCCATTTTGATTAACCCTTATTTCAATAATACTAGGCCTTAATGTTTTCCTGACTTATAAGTTTCCCTCCCCTCTCTGAAATAGACATCTATTTCAAAAAAGAAATTCTAGATATATCAACAGATTAGGGTACTGATGCTAACTCACTTTTTTCTGGGAGGTTAGACTTTCATATTTAGAAAGGTCATTCCTTTTTCTTTTTTTAAACAGCAAACATGTAGCAGGTGTTTATTAGGTGCCAGATCTAGCTTTAGATTCTGAAATACAAATAAAAGTCATGTTTTCCTGTTTTGAAAAGCTTCCTTTTTAGGGAGGGAATCAGGCCTTTTATTTTTTTTAAGGACGCCCAAATGTGGAAAGTGCTAATCAGTAATGGAAGCAGAGCAGGAGCTCTGAAATAGCCCCTTGGGGAGGTAACACGGAGCTGGGACCCTTCCTGGCAAAAAAGGAGTCTGTGAGAGGAAGGAGGAGAAGGGAGGCATTTCACACAGAAGAAACAACATGTGCAAGTTTCATTCAAGGGCCTGGTGTCTTGGGGAATATTGGTCTGAAGTCACGGTGCACAGGGTGAGTACAAATGAGGTCATGGTATAAATAGTCCAAGATAATAGGTGAAAGGTCACAGCGTTCCACCAACACCTTCCAGACATTTGCTGTGTATATTCAAACGATCTTTATCCTCCAGTGTATCATACTATACAAAACTATTCTGTAACCTGCCTTTTCTCGATACATCTTGAACCCGATACAAATCAGGAGGTAGAGATCTCTTTCATCGTTTTAAGCACCACGTCCCTAATATAGATGTATCACAATCTAATCATTTCTCCTGCGATGAATATTTAAGATGTTTGCAGCTCTTGGCTGTTGCAAATGCCGCTGCCTTAAATATCCCTATGCATTTATCCATCTAATTTTAAGGGAATATATCTGCAGGATGGCCACCGAGCATGGTAAAGATTTGACTGACATCGCCAAACAACCTTCAAAGAAGAGTCGCTCCCTTCCCAGGCGCGTGAGAGAGCTCATTTCCCCGCCCCCACCAACACCCGCCACCCCCACTCTTTGTTTGTTGATTGTAGCAGTGCTTATTTATTTTTATGAACTTTCTTAAACAAGTAATTGTGGTCTTTGAGGAAAACAACTTAGAAAATGAAAGGAAGTAGAAGAAAAATCACCCTCAGTTTCACCAGCCAGAGATGTCTTTCACATTTGCTGCGTAGCCTTTATACTTTGCGCCCTGGTTGGGCCATAGCTGAGATTATAGACACAGCGAGTGGACGGAACGAGATTTCCCCTCCACTCCAAATTTCTGGTAGCTGTTTAGCTCTGTCGATGCGAGGGGACCGGGCAAGCTGCTAGGGGAAGACTTCAAAGGGATTCTGCAGGTGGCCTTCAGGTTTATCACATGCGGTGGACTCTGGGATAGCTGCAACAAGCCAAAGCAAAATGTAGGCCTGCAGGTTTCGTGAGAGAGAGTCGCCTGATGACAGAAAGAACCTGGCGTAAATGTCCACGCTCCACAGTAGGTTCTAAGTGTTCGAGGGCAGCCACTCATATTGGGGACATTACGGTAGCTGTCCCATGACATTTTTCTGACTCAACCACAATATTATAGTTCCATTTCTCCCTTCCAACTTTAGTGTTATGACTTCCATACATTTTACTTGTGAAAATGGTGTGAAGCCTGTAGTCCACTGTTATCATTTGTGTTTAAACAGCCCATATCTTTTAAAGAGATTTAATGCCAAAAAAATCTTTTACATTTATCACATAGCTTGCATTTTCTTACTCCATTGCATTTCAATCTGGTACCACTTTTTTTTTTTCTGAGGACTTTCTTTACATTTCTTGTGTTTTAGGTCCACTGCAGATTAATTCATTTATTTTTTTATTCTTTTGCATGTCTAAAACAGTCTTTAATTTGCCTTCACTTTTGAAAGATATTTTCTCTGGGTATAGAATTCGAGGTTAATAATGTATTTCTTTCAGTATTTTGCTGAAATGTTGCTATCTT